>PVKE010001945.1:0-34992 GCA_004027555.1 Craseonycteris thonglongyai
TATCTTCAGTGCATATTTATTTCTATTTTACTTTTGACAGATAGAGAGAGAGACAGAGACAGAGACAGTCAGAGAACCAAACTGTGGGAACTCCCCAGTTCAGCACGTGGGTCCTGCCTGGGCCGGAGCCGGGATTCGATCCTCGGTCCTCATGGCCTCAAAGCGAGCGCTCAACCCGCTGAGCCGTCCCGGCTTTCCCCTTGCTTACTATTTTTATAGGCTGCAGGGATAGAGAAGGGGCTGTGGTATGCGCTACGTGTGTGTGTGTGTGTGTGTGTGTGTGTGTGTGGTTTCGGGGGACGGTGTGTGGAATCATTTGATGGGCCCCCTCCTTTCGCCCAGGTCTGCCAAGTTCTCCCTTCCTCCCTCCTCCCCTGGCGGTGGGGGCTGGGAGGCCCTCCCAGGCCACTTCCCATTTTGGGAATTGGGGCTGAGAACTATGCAAGGAGACAGAAATAATTCCTTTTTCGAGCCTGGCCAGGGCCCTTGCAGCCCAAACATTGGCATAAGACCAGTGCTGGGGAGGGGCCTAGGAGGGGGCAGCTGGGAGCAGGGCTGAGCCCTGGGGCCCAGGGAGACAAAGGCCTGGGTAGCTGGAGAAAAACTTGCTCACTCAGTCCCAGGGCTGGGTACCAAGAACCTGGAAGACTCAGACACTCCTGGGTCAGAAAATGTTGGGGGTTAGGGGGCATAGAGCAGGATTCAGAAAGAGCAAGAAAGAAGTCACGGAGTCCCCACCAGCAAAGACAACTTGAAAAAGAGAGCATTTCTGGAAGCCAAGAAGGAATCTCTGAGAGCTCCTGAGAACACATCCCTCTCCTATGGGCAGGCAGGGTATCCAAAAATGGGGGCAGGTGCACTGACCACTCATGTATGAGATGGTGGCCTGGGAAGTACTTAGCACACAGTAGGTGCACGCTAAGTGCAAGTGTCCTTCTGACTGGAATTCTAGCAGAGCCAGTCTCACATCCCTTCTAGCAGACGACCCTGGGCAAGCCATACCGGCTCGTTCAGCCTCACAGTTCACGGTGATAGAACCACTTTCCAGGCTACGAGGATTAAATGACATGATGGGGCGGAAAATCTATTAGCACAGAACATAGTAGGTGTGCAATGCATTTTAGTCCTTCCTCCTTTCTTTTCCTTCTCAACGCACTATTGTTATTTTCGTGGGGTCTTACAGCAACCCAGCCAAAGGCAGATCTCCACCCACATGTTCTAAGTGACACTCACCTGGAACCAACCTCTTCTCTCTGAGCCTCGGTTTTCCCATTGCGCAAAACGATAGTGAAAGACAGAGATGTTCCTGAGAGTCCATTTATCACTATCATCACCAGAGACCGCCTCTAGTGATCTTAACCATCTGATCACATCATTCCTACAGTGCATTCTCCCTTCCCAACCTCTCCCTGGTCTGCTGGGGATGCCTCTGGTTTTGAGGAGGCTGACTCCACCCCTGTCCCAGGGATAAACCAATCAGCACATTGCACCCCCAGGATAAGCACATTGCATCCTTTTGCCAGGGAGATTGCTCAGCATCGGGCATGTGACTTAAACTAGTCCAACTGGCTTGCTTGACCTCTGAGACTTTTCTTCCTGATGACACGGTAGGCAAATGTGAAGCCTAGAAGTGCCTTTGGGGCTCCCATGAGGGGAGCCAGCCCAAGAGCCAAACTCATGCACAGAGAAGGGCATAGTAAAGTGAATCACAGATATTGCAAAGACATGGTGACCCCTCTCCTACCCCTGGATCAAACCTCACTGGGACTATTCAGTGATAACATCCAATAAATGCCCTTTAGTGCTTACACCAGTTTGATGTGACATTTTGCTTCTTGCACTCAAATGCACTCTTACAGACATATCTCCTCTATCAAAGACTTTTTACCAGTTTTAATCCTCATCATTACCTTTCTAAATGGATACTGTTGTTCTTCTCATTTTAGAGATGAGAAAACAGAGGCTCAGAGAAGTGAAGTGACTTGTCCCAAATCAGAGCTACAAAGTGTCAGCGCTGGGATTTGAACCTGGAAACGTCTTATGCTCTTTTCATCCTGCCATATGACCCCCCTTTACTTATCTATCGCTGAGCAAGTGAGAGGAAGAAAAACAGTTACCACCACCAACCATCTCCAGCAATGGTCCCAAAGAAGACAAATCTCGTCATGTCAAAACCTGGAAGATGCTTAGAGGTCACTCAGCTTTACCTCTTCCAACCATCTATTTTACAGATGAGAAGACTGAGGCCCAGAGTGGGGGGTTGGGATATGGGGAGCAGGATAGAGTGGGAGCCAAGGCAGGTGAGGGTGGCGAAGTCATCTGCTGTTTCAGGACTGTTTGGGGCTTTCTTCTGGTAACAAATCCTCTTACCCTGTTGGAGAACCATCCCTTCTCCACCCTGGAACCACATGGCTTGGGTGAGGTTGACACTATTGCTGGTCCAGGCCTGGCCAATCAGAAGTGTGCATTCTCTCCCCGGCAACGATGACTGGCTCAGTGTGGGCACTGACTAAATTAAGACAATCAGAGTGAAGCCTGGGATTCCCAGCTGGGGCTGTGAGCAAAGAGGTGCTTCCTGGTCCCAACCACGCTCCGTTTTTAGCTCCAGGCTCAGTCTGCAGCCATCCAACGTGGCCACTTGAGTTAATAATCTAGTTCGTTTTCACGGTATTCATTTTTGAACAACTCAACCCAGTTTGCGGGGACCATCCCAATTTTAAAACAGATAAGTTCCATGTCCAGGGAACTGCTTCAATCACAGGCAAAAGGCGACAAAGATGGTTGGTCACCCTACTTTAGTTTATGGGTAACAGGTATTGGTTTTCTACTAATGGCAGTTTCTTTTTATTTTATTTATTTATTTATTTATTTATTTATTTATTTATTTATTTATTTATATTTTTAAAAGATTATTTTATTGTTTTTCAGAGACAGAGAGAAGGGGGAGGGCCCAGAGCAGTCTCCACAGTTGTACTTCATCAGTTTCCGACATGGTTTCATTCCACACAGGTGGTCAGGGGCCGCGCAGGGTGAGAACCGAGCTGGGAGCCTCCTGCATGGGAAGCTCACCGCAGTTCAGCATATGGGTCTACACGGACTGGGGCCAGGATTCGATCCTCAGTCCCCAGGGCTGCAAAGCGAGTGCTTAACCCGCTGAGCCATCCTGGCTTCCCCCACATTCTCTTTTTAAAATGAACTTAAGCTTAGAAAGTGAGCTGTTAAAGGGTAAAATACCAAGAAAATAATATCACCTTTAGTGAAAGGAAATGGGAAAAAATCATGAAAGCTGCACATGAGTTCCAGATGCTGTTGGGAGAAGCACAAGGCCTTCAAGTTTGAAAACCAAGTGATCTACTGGCTGTTTGACCCTGGAAAGTTGCTCCCGCTCTCTGAGCCTCCACGTCCTCCCCATCTCACAAGGCAGAGTGGAGAGAACCGAGTCTGGGATGGCATGGCAGGTGGCTGCTCTGTTCACCTCCTTAAATGGTGGGCTTCTCCCAGGGCAAAACCTGCAGCCAATACAGTTCACAAATCCTCACGGGGGGCGGGAGGGGGGCCCTCATCACCCTGCTGTGCTTTGCTGATGGGGGGCCATGTCTGCAAATTAGCCACCACTCAGCTTGGACGCCCTTTAGAGATGCTAATTGCCGGGTGCCAGTGAGTCCCCGCCCCTCCCTGGCACAGGCGGCTGGCTGTCGATCCCTGCCATTATTGTCTGATAACAGTACTTGATTTGTCTACACAGACCAGGGCCCCAGCATGTCACTAGCATCTAACTAAGGCACAGTGGGTAGAGCGTGGTTCACTGATGTTCGTATGTGTAGTACGTAGGTAGACGCCAGCAGACATCTATTCCCATGGACACATCTGTGGACACACGTGCACACTCATGCATGCCTGCTTAGGCCCCCAAGTATGGAAATGAGTCAGTATACATGTGTGCACATGTGCTCTGCCAGCCACTTATCAGCCTGCACAGAAAGAGCTCCAGACAGGGATGTGTACATACATGTACATACTGACATACTACATAGGGTTGTTGTGAGGATTGAATGACAGAGGCCTGCAGGTGCCTAGAACCATGTGTGCAGCATGTGATTAATTAGCCCTCAATGAATGAGATCTCTCATTGATCACCCCTCCCATACTCTCTTATTTATTGAGGTAAAATTTATACATAATAAAATGCACAAATTTCAAGTGCAATGCCTTTTGATAAATAGATACACCTGAGTAACCACCAGCCCAGTTAAGGTACAAACATTTCCCTCATCCAGAAAGTTCCTTCTGGCCCATTTCCACTCAATATCTCCAAAAGCAGCCACTGTTCTGATTTCTCTCACCATAGTTTGGTCTGGCCTGCTCTTGAAGCTCAGAGAAATGGAATCATGCTTCTTGACGATGTTCTTGACGATGACTATTATGCGTGCTCAGAGGTGTGCAAGCAAGCATGCACAGACAGCCTCACACACACTTCTATCTAGTTGCCTGGAAGCTCATGGACACACCTAAGCTATACATCCTCAGTCTGTAGCTCAGCTCAGCCTCTCTAGGTCTGCCGGGTGGCTAAGGGAGGTGACAGCCCCGGCACTGGGTCCAAACTGTGGGAAAGCTGCATCAGCATCTCCGTCAGCTCCTCCCCTGGACTGACTACTTACTATGTGCCAGATACTGTTCAAAGGGCCACACAAGTCCTAACCCACTCCATCCTTCCAGCAACTTGAGAGTCTAGCTAGTTCTGATGCTCCTTCTCTTACGGGTAAGGGGCCTGCAGCACAGAGGTCCAGCAGCTTCTCTACGGTCACACCACAGAGGAAGTGGTAGAGCTGGAGTTGAACTCATCTGGCTTCAGAGGCTTCACTTACCACCACTACAGCATCCCTCCTCATGGAGAGACTGTGAGGGCCATTGTCTACAGCCATGACCCGGCTCACAGCCAGTGCACTGTTTCAGTGAGGCCTCAGAGCAACCCCATTTTACAGAGGAGGAGACTGAGGCCCTGTCAGGGGTGAAAAGTCCAGGTCTTTGAACTCTAAAGCCCACGTGCCTTTTATTCTCCCCACGAGGAATATTCTATCCCAGGCGGGGTGGTGGGATTTTCCTCTGTTTAGTTCACTGCTCTGTTCCCAACACCTAGGCTCAGTGCTCAAAAAATGGTTTTTCAAGTGAATGGGTACAGCAGGGGGTTGGGAGGAATCACCCAGCCCCAAGCCCTCTTTTATAGTTGGGGAGACCCAAGACCTAGAGAGGGGGTGTGACTTGTCCAAGGTCACCCCAGCCTCAGCATCATCGAATCTATCATTTTCTCCATGCCTGGCTCACCCCCTCTACTTCCTGCCCTGAGCAGGCCGACACATTTGGGAGCCCTCGTGGTACTCGCAAAGGCCACGTTAATGGGGAGCTGGCGTGGAGCCTCCCCAGCTTCATTACGCTGTCCAAGGTCGGCCCGGAAGGCTGCCAAGCGAAACCTCAGACAACACCGGAGGAAGGGAAGCAAGGCCCAGCTTGCCAGAGCTTTTGCACAGGGGATGGGGAGCACTCTTGGCACAAAGGGCCGGAGGGAAGGCCGGGCCAGCCTCTAAAAGCCCTTTGCGGACACATGCTTGGACTGCAGCCCACTCTGGCCCTTGCCTCCAGGTCAGCAGAAGAAGCAAATCCCTTCAGCCCAGTGGGACGGCGGGGTGTAGTCGATGACAGCTCATCTGGAAGATGGAGGGGAGATGAGGTGGGGGCAGTTGCCCTAGAAAGCGGTCACCAGTCCCTAGCACTAGTCCATGGGTGCACGTGTTAAACACACTGATCGTCACTTCCTGTCATGACTGTGTGCGCGTGTTGCTAGAAGTAGAGCAGGAGAGGGGGATTCTGACGCACAAGAGTCCTGGAGGAAGGACCTTTAGGCATCGTGTAGGGAAAGCAGGTCTCAGCAGGAAGCTAGCGCCAGCCTGATCCCCAGGGGAGCTCAGGAGCCTGAACTGCAAGGGAGTTAATCTCATCTTCAAGTAAGAAGGCCCAGCTTTTGTACCAGACAGGGTGACTCGTTGGCTACAGGCTGCGGGGAGGAGGGCGCTATTGTAGGTTGTAATCTCCTAGGCAGGTGACTCTCTTTGGCCAAGGGCCATTGTGAGAGGGGGCAGCTGTGAGGGGGGGCAACTATTATTTAATAAAATAGCAAGCTATTAGCAGCTGTGGGGACACCAGGATGCGGGGGAGGGCACCAAGGGCATCGCCTTGACTGCTCCCTTATTGCATTAATTCATCACTGTCTAAACCTTCCCAACTTAGGGCCAACCCTCAGCAGAAGGATGAGAAGCCTGAATGGAACCGAGGTGAAGTTTCTATCACCCTCCATGGCAGGCCACCGAATCCAGCATTTGAAAAACAAAAATTAAAGCCAAAGACGAAAGAAAGAAAGGCACATCTGGGCTAAGAGAGTGCAGGTTAGACCCCTTCCATATGTTGGAAGGACCGCAGAGTCTGCGAGACAGAGGGCAGCATGATGCTTCAGGCCGTCTGAGCTGATCTGTCCGCTGGGGAGGTCTCACCAAAGACAGGATGGGGCCCGGCTTGAGGACGGGGCTGAGCAGATGAAGTTACAAGGTGAAGAAAGACAAAGCGGCCCAGCCAGGCCTCAGGGGAGGCCCTGGGACAGGGAGGATGGAGATCTGATCTTGTGGGAAGGTGGTGCAGCAGAAGGGAAGCGGGAAATACGGGGCAGACGGTAATTGGGAAGTTGAGGGCCTGGCCTGAAGCCCGCACCCCAGGTTTGGAAAATACCAGACCCTTCAGCCCTGAGCAAGACCAAGGGCAGGGCCACACCTCACCTGCGCTCCTACCAAACTAAAACTCCCCTCACCTGGGCACAGTACTCTACAGTAAGCAAAACACCTATTAGCATTTTGAGGTGGGCGAGTCAAGGACTAAATTCCACACACAGGGAAACAGGCTTAAAGAGGTGCAGGGACTTCCTTCATTACCAAATGTTCATTAAGCACTTCCTTTGTGCCCAGCACTAATTCAGGGCTTGGGTGTGGGGTTAAGGAGCCTGTGGCTCCTCCCCAATGAACACCCACAGGTCCCCAAAGGGGAAATGCCCTTAACGATCACACAGCCCAGTAATGTGCTCCCATTATGTGGAGGAGGCACCTGAAGACCAGAGAAGCTGAGTGATTTGCCCAAGGCCACACAGCTAGCAAGTGGCAGAGCTGGGTCTGGGACGTTGACAGATGGATCCCGGTGACAAGCAGTTGTACCCCAGAGAGTGGGGGGTAGGATCAGGATAAGGGTCCAATTTCATCCCAGAAATCTAATCCTTCTGGAGGGGAGATGGAAGCATGTTTCCTTCCCGTTCGAGAGTGCTAAATGACCCTCCCCAGACTCTTGCTCAGTTCATTTTTTTTAGAAACGAGAGACCCTGCTCTCTAATACACACTGACCAGCTCAGGGCATCCCAGCCTCCCAGTGAGACCCCTTCTGCAGCCCAGGGACCTTGCTGAGCCCCTATGTGTGCCAATGGGGGACATCCCCCAACCCCAGGAATCAATGCACTGAAATCTGAATTTCTCAACCTCACTGCATCATGCAATCACCTTGGGAGATTTGAAAAAACCCAATTCATGGGTCCTACCCCCAGAGATTCTGATTTCATTGGTCCGGGGGGTAGCCTGGCATTGGGATTCTCAAAGCTCCTCAGATGATTCTCCTGTGTAGCCAAGACAGGTAGAGCTGTGCAGGGACAAGACATCAAATCCCATTGATTCAGAATGAGGAGATGCTAACCCTTCCAATTCTCCTTTTCACCTTCAAACTCCCTGAAGGGGAAAGTCCCTGTTTGAAGCTAATGGGATTGTAGCACCTCTTCAACACATATACATCTCTCCTTTTAACCCAAGGGGAGCAGGTATCAGGCTTCAGCTTCTGGCCGGAATTTCATGACACAATCGATTCACGGCACATGGTACGAATTCTTCGTGCTATCCAATTTCCTCTTGAAACAACTCGACAAAACAAATTAAAGAAGAATAGGAAGCAAATCCCTGTTTTAGGCATTTCCCCTAAGTCCAGTGGTAGTCTATGACCCAAGCTGGCCCCTCACGCATGTCCCCCTCTGGCCACAGGGATTGGTTCAGAGATGAGTACCTGACCCAAGTGTGTCCAATCAGAGCCAGTCCTGGGACGTTGGCTGCAGCAGCCAGGAACAGGGCCCCTCTTTATGCCTGCCGGTGTGCTTGGAGGATGGAGTTGGGAGAAACTGTCAGCTCAGAGACGCAAGTGGCCTGTCTGAGGCCACAGGCACTAGCGTTGGAGCTGGGATTTGAACCACGTTCACCTGTCCCCAAAAGTAGTGCAACTGCCAGGTAAACCACGTTTCTGGTGAATTCACTGGGATCTTTCATTCTAAAACCTCTCTCAGAACTTCTGCTTCCTGCATTTAGAGTCTTCATTTGTGGTGTTCGCTTAAGGCAACTTCAATCGCATCCTATAAAATATAACTCAAGCAGACACCTTTAAAAATCTGATAGAAGATGCCATAATCATCAGTCTACACATTCTGAGCACCAGAGAAGGTATTTGACTTTTGTAAAAAAAAAAAAAAAAAAAAGTAAAAAATGTGGTCTCTTGTTCCTTCCAGTTTGGGATGATAAGAGCCTTCTGGCTGGAGTTTCAGCCAGACATTTCAGGCTATCTAATCCACTCCCCACTGAAAAATGTGCGATGTATACTTTCTGCCAACTGTGACTAGGCTCTGAATCCATTCATCCATCCACCCATTCAACACAGTTTTATGGAGCTTTACACAGAGAGGTAGGCACAGAGGTAAGTCCCGCCATCCGGAGCTCACGGGCCACTCAGGGTGGGGGAAGGTAGGCAGTAAATCAGATAATCGCTTAAATGGATGAGAAATTATAATGGGAACAAGAGCGGCACATACAACTTTGAAAACCATCACTGGGCATTTGACCTATTTAGAGATCAGAGAAAGCCTCCCAGAGGATGTGGCATTCGATCTGAAAGCTTTAGGATGAGCAGGCCATCATCTAGTGAAGAAGAGAAAGCAGCATTCCAGGCAGAGGGAACAGAATGTGGAAAGGCCTGAGACAGGAAGGAATCTGAGTTCATGTGAGCTCAGCGGGCTGCGTACAGGAAGCCAGGGGATTGTGGCGGGCGATGAAGTCAGAGAGGTGGGGTGTGTGGCGGGGGAGGGGGGCTGGCCCTACGGAACCTTGAGAGCCGAGATTTTCACCCTTTGTCCCCATGCCATTCTCCAGAAAATCTGAGAAATTTGAGAAATACAACAAAACACCCACACAACTGGAATCGTTTAATAACTTGAGGAGTTTGAGTTACTTAAGGAGAAAAGGGAGAATAAAAAGACGAGAATAGAAGGAAAAAGTAAGTGAGGGGAAAGCTACAGAGAGCAGAGAGGTGTGCTGCCTCAGTTCCTGGGCTCAGGACGCAACAGCCTGGCTTCAGACACCTCCCGGGGTTCTTACCTGTATCCTTGCATGTGTCGCTCGACCTCTCTGGGGCTCAGTGTCCTCATCTATAAAATGGGGATAGTAACAGCATTTTCCTCAGAGGGCACTGTGAGGGCTAAACGAGTTAACACCTGTAAAGAGTGGTCTATGAGTATTAGCTATTGGATGTCACCAGAGAAATAGGCTGAGCTGTACCCTCTAAACCCGTCAGAGTCCCCAGGAAGGTCTGGGGAGCTGGAGGGTAAGAAGTAATCGAGAGGACAGCAGGCCCACAGTGCTGGGCCAGTGTGGGCCAGGCTTCCAAGGGCAGGTCGGACATCGCTCTGGGAGACCCAAACTCCTCCATCCTTGAGTGAGAAGGTCTCATGTCTGGGACAGGAACCAGGTTCTGCGTTTTTTCTGTGTGAAAAAGGAAGGGGCTTTGGCCACGTTCCTCACTCATATGGAACCTCCAGTTCAAGGAAGACCATCCTCACAGTGATGAACTTTGGAATCCAAAAGCAGTGACCAAGGCGGTCTAATGATAAATTCTTGAAGGAAATACCAGGGCCCATCATGAGGGGAATGGCATCAAGTTTGGGAAGTCAAGGGAAGGATATTTAAGCAGAGTCCTAAAAAGATGAGTTAGGAGGCCAAGGGGGGCCAGGGCAGGTGCTGCAAGATTGTTTTAATCAGCATAGTATGTGCAAAGGTGCTGAGGTGAGACCCAGAAAGGTGTCCTGAGGATCCGAGAAAGGAGACAGGAAGCCATATGAGGGGTATGTAATAGGAAAGTGGGTGGTAGCTCTTACAGGCCCTTAGTGGACAGATAAAGATTTTGGAAGTTATACTGAAAACAATTAGAAGCCATGAGAGGATACGGCCCCTCCTTACTGCCCCTTCTCCTCAACCCCACCCCGAAACCCTGTGCAGATAAAGTGGATGAGACTGGAAGTAAGCTTGGCATGGAGTGATCTGAGAGGTCAGAAAACTGTCTAAGATCCTATCTGAAGGGGCAACATTCTTTCATTCATTTAGTGAACACATTTTACTTAGAATCTTCTATATGTGCTAGGCACAGTTTTAGCCCCGGGAAGATAGAACAAAACCTGACCACGTCCCTCTCTGATGGAGCTCACAATGAGAGGGATGAGACAAGAGCCAGATAAACCTACACTATACCAGGTGGTGAAAAGGCTCTGGAAGGGAAACACAGGAAGGTCAAGGAATGAGCGTGAAGGTTTGGGATGGGTGTGCTATATACTAGGGGCGGTGACCCAACAAGTCATTCCTGCCACTGCCTCTCCACTGAGTGCCCATTATTTGCACCCCAGTAAGTAGAGTTTAAAGATGACTTTCTAGCATCTCCCCACCCCATGATCAATGGCGCTCCCCCTCCATCTGGCACCAACAATGCATTTGTAGTGACCGCAGTGACCAGCAAACTGTTTCACTTCCCCATGTGTTGTTGCCAGCCACACATCGCCCAGGCTGGGGAGCCACAAGCCCTTGGCGCTCTGTGAAGAACCTTGCCTGATACCAGTTGCCTTTCTCTGTACAATAAGGTGACAAGATTATCCGGCTGCCCCCACCCTACCTCGGGGCTTGGCAGGGTTGCTTCCCTGGGCCTGCTCCAGGTCAGCGAGCAAGAAAAAGCGGATGTAAACAGTGTTGACAACAGGCTCCAGGGTCTTTGGCAGGGGTGGGACAGGGGAGTCATTATTCAGACGCCTTCCTGAGGATCATGTCACCTCTACTGGCAACTCCCAAGTGGACGGGTGTCAGAAACAATAAGAGGCACAAGTAACGGAACCCTGCTGGCTAGACAGAGGTCTGGGGACCTTCTGTGATTTGCATTTCTTCAGCAACTGCTGTCAGGAGGGTGGATGATAAAGCGTTAATGACACATAAGGGATGAGACCCACAAAATAATGAATTGGGAACAAGAGTTCTGACTGCAATCACCAGTCTTCCGAATGTGCCTGCCAGAATTCCGATCATGAACACCATGGAAGTGTCCCGACCTTGAACCTTAGCATTCCGACTCGGAACATGAGTTCCAACCTGGAACATCAGCGTTCCGACCTTGCCTGCTAGAGTTCCGTCACGAGTAGGGAAGCTCTGGACGCATCCTCCTTGGAGGGTCCAATTACGGACTGGAGCATTCTGACAATGGATGGCAGTCTTCTGACCTTGAACCCCAGAGCTGTGACCGTGAATGGTGGTGCTCCAACAATGGTGATCATAGCAGTTGTCCTGAGGGGTAGGTTTCCAACCCTGAACACCAGAATTCCAATCTGGGACACCCTCATCTCTGTCAAGAACTTCAGCATGACCAAGCTTTCCAGCTTGAATTTGTAGAGCTGACATAATTCCACAAGGATAGAAAATTTAGTTCTCCACAAACCACTCTTTTACAGGCCCACAGCCCTTAGAAATAAGCCAAATTCTCAGATGAGGAGGAGGAGGAAGATGAATATAACCATAAAAAAATAGCGGCTGACATGTTTCGTATGTCAGACACTTTGCTGAGCACTTAACGTCTTCATTTCATTCGACTTCCTGGACAACCCCTGGGAGTTTATTCTTCCCATTTCACAGATGAGGAACCAAGGCTCGGAGCCAGTGGGGTTGGCTGACTCAATCTCCAGCGCTTTTTCTAACCACCACAGCAGCTTTTTCTTCCCACTTGGTGGGAGATTGGGTATGAAAACATCGGATCCTAATAAGTTAAGGATTTACCCATGAATTTCTCTGACTTGTGTTGTCATCTATCAGGTGTGAGCTGCCTTGGGCTTTGGAGCCAAGGCCCAACTGGGTGGGACTGTCATTCATTCAACAAACACTTGCAGGGGAAGCCGGGGTGGCTCAGTGGGTTAAGCGCTCACTTTGCAGCGCCGGGGACCAAGGATCGAATCCCGGCCCCGGCCCGTGCGGACCCATATGCTGAACTGGGAGCTCCCCCAGTTCAGTTCTCTCTCTGTCTCTGTATCTCTCTCTGTCAAAAATAAATAAAGAAATAAAAATATATTTAAAAAAAAACAAACAAACAAAAAACAAACACTTGCCCCCCTGTGCTGGGCTTGATGCCAGGAGTCAGGCGGGGAGAGGGGCGCTGTGGTTCTGTCACCCGAGCTCCACTGTCTTCATCACCTTCCAGATGGGAGAGCCTCAGAGGCAGGAAAGGACCCCTCCTCCCATTTCCAGCCATCCAAAGGCTCTATGCGTCAGGTGACAAACATGGGAGCCCGAAGGACCCGATGTAGTCCTCAGACGTGATCCATTTGGCTACCTCAAATGTTTTTACTTTTTAAAAAGTATTTGCCAACCCTGCAAAGTGGGATATCGCACATGAAAATTCAAATTTCTGACAGGACCCAGAACCCAGCCTGGCGCAGACCAGCAGCTGCCTCTTTAGATGGGAATGAATGGCCATCTCCGACTGTATGCCCTCCTCACCACAGTGCCCACCACTCCTTGCCGCCTCCTGACACAAAGGCTGGGCACTGCCTTCCTCGTTGAACTTGCCCTCCCACAGTTCTTCCACCCACCTACCTGGCCCCTGTAACCATCGGAGTTTGAGGTCCCTGCTCTGGCCTCCATGTCCCTAGGCAGAGGGTCTGAGGAGACGCTTTTTCCTTGACAGATTCTCTGGGACCAAGATACCTTCTGCTCCTTCCGAGTCATTCTCCCCAGAGGGCAGGGTCGGTTTCATGAGAGTGCAACCTGCATAGTCATAGAAAGGCCCCACACTTGGTTTAATACTCTGCCGCCACCATCTTGAAATTCTTATGAGTTTTTGAACAAGGGGGTTGCATTTTCATTTTGTACTGCATCCCCCAAAATTCTGTAGCCGGCCCTGCCAGTGGATCACCCAGTAATTAGGGACACCCATCACACACGCTCTCACACACACACACACACACACACACACACACACACATCACATCCCCCTCCCCCCATGGGTCATCTCTCTCCTATTCTCAATCTCATCCCAGGTCTAGCCACTGACATATAATCCAGACCTGGATAAATGATTGGCTCAGAAATGGGTCAATAAAAATCAGCCCTGGGATTTTGCTGGAAGTATCGGGAAAAAGATTTGCTTTTTCCCTAAGATGGAAGAAGCCTGGAATTGCTGAAGAGTATCTTTCCAGCCAGGTTGGTACATCCTGCTGAGAAGCTGACCCCAAGAAGGAGAGAACTTAGAGATATTGGAGACTAAGTCTTAGTGACCTTTTTCAGCCCCTGGACTCAGCCCTACCTGAAGCACTACCTAATCAAGGACTTTCCAGTTACATTTTTTGCTTAAGTCCCATTGGAGCTGCATTTTCTGGTCACCTGCAACCTAAAGAATCCTAACTAATAGATACACAAGTTCTTCTTAAGCACCCAACATAGTGTCTAGCACCTAGTGACAGGCAAGCTATGCACATATGTATAAGAACCAGATGAGCCTTGAAAGGAAGCTAACTTTGAAGCCAAAAGGACTGTCACAGGAATAGGAGAGAGGGACTGAATCAAATTGTGGTCAGTATTTCAAGGAACAATAAAGGACGTCTAAACTTATCCAAGGCATAGTAGATAAAAGAAAATCGATCCATTCAGAGAGACAGTGGGAATTCCAGACATGATAAGCTAATGGAAGGCTGTTTTGACATCATCACCTTGTCTCCACCTTTCTTTTTGCTCCTCACATGCCCCTGGGGCAATCATGGGCGGCTTCTTTGGTCTCATTCGGTCTACAAGGGCTCTAAGAGGTGATGCTGCCCAAGGTCAAGGGCCCCAAGGATCATACCGACCTTGGAAGACTCGGAACCCCACTTTTAGAATCTGTTTGCTCCCAGGTCCGTTACCTGGGGGATGTGAGTGATGACGTGGAATTGGCAAATGGTAATTCAAAGACAGTGTCTGCCTGCCAGGCCATGATGGGCAATTATGGTGGAGACCAGCTTTGCTGAAGAGCAAAAATGGAGCCGTCAGGGTGAGGGAAGACCTCAAGTGTCTAATTTAATCATGTCTCCTTGCTGTGAATGGAAGGCAGGAGGTCACCTCTTCCTGGCTCAGGATGTACAGGGATAGTAGTGGGCAGGTAGAGACAAGGATGGTGGGAGGATATGGCGGGGCATACTGGGGACACTCCTGCCTTGTAAGGAGACCCCTCTGATCAGCTGTCACAAGATCATGCAAATTTGCACATTTATTCACTCAACAAATGTTTACTAATACTTAACTGCAACAATAACAACAACAGCAATAGTTAACTTGCACTGAACACTTGCTGAGAGCCAGGCACTGGTCTGGGTGCTTCGTATAGAATTGGTTGCTGTGAAGGTCCCCAAATGATGGAACAGAGATGTTAAGTCACTGACCTAAGGGCACACAGCTCAAAAGTAACTGAGCTGAAATTTGAACCCAGGCAGTCAGGCTGCAGAGCCTGCTCTCATAAGCATTGCTGTCACTCGTGGGCCAGTGCTGGCATCCACAGAACAGCTCAGAAGCTGATCTTTCCAGTGTTGAGGATGGTCTGAATGTCAGGCTTCCAGGGTGTAGGGGAGACTTGAAGTGGTCAATGCTGCCTGTGCGGGTGGTGAAGAGAGGAAGAGGCGGGACCTTGAAGGGTGGGGAGAGAGAGAGGCTGCAGGCAGGCAGGAGTGGGGAGGGCTCAAGGCAGAGAAATCGGTTTGGGCAAAGGTGTGGAGCAGGCCTGAGGAAGGATGGTATTCTTGAGGCATTCAAAAAGGTGGGTGTGGAGGGGGCAGGTGGATACCATGGAGAGAGGAAGGCAAAGATGAAGGTGGAGAGGTTGGCTGGGGAGTTTGGACTTTATCTTGGGGGCAGTGGGAGCCAGGGAAGGGTTTTTGGAAGGGGATGACCAACATGATCACGTTACACTTGACGAAGATGGCCTGGTTCCCTGCAGAGGCTGAGCTGGACTGGGACACTAGCACAGAGGACCAGGAGCTCAGAGGAAAGGCCCAAGTCCAACAGCGAAAGGCAAGGTCATTCTTCTGACCTTACCTCCCTGACTCCTTCGCTGGCTCACTCTGGTCCAGCCACACTGGCCACCTGGCTGTTCCTTGACTGTCCCAGATAGGCTCCTGCCCCAGGGCCTTAGCATGTGCAGTTTTCTCCACCAAGAACACTCTTCCCCAACAGTCCATGCACCTCCCTCTCTCCCTTCCTGCTGGTCTCTACTGATTTGGCAGGTTCTTGGTGAGGTCGTTCCTGACTACCCTGGTTAAACTCCTCACCCACTGACCTTTCTTCATGGCACCTATCACAACCAAATATTAAACATTTTTATTTGATCTTGTCCTTTCATGCATAAATACTTCAGTATATACATGTAAAAGATAAATCTTTTAAAACAATCACAATAGCACGGCCGCACCTAAAAAAGCGGCATGAATTCCTCACATCAAATATCCAAATGACATTCGTCTTCCCCTGACTATGCTGATCTCTTCTTCACAGTTGCCTTGCTCCAGTCAGTGTCTGTATTAGTTTATTTTGCGAACGTTCTCACTCTCTTCGCTACTGAAATGTCAGTCCCCCGAGGGCTAGGATCTTTGTTTTGTTCTCTGCTGTGTCCCCCTCCACCCAGCCCGGGGGTTGGCACACAGTAGGCGCTCCATAAGTCTTCTTGAATGAATAAACACATCCAAGAGTTTTATATACTGCTGGGGCTCATGTTTAGGTCTTTGATCCATTTTGGGCTAATTTTTCTACGTGATGTGACATAAGGGAACAACTTCATTGTTTTGCAGGTGGACATCAGTTTTTCCAGGGTAGCCTCTTTCCCTTCTCTGTATCATGGTCCCTCTTCCCCACTCCTGTTTTCTGGGGTCGCTTCCCACATAAGCCACCTGTCCTTGGATCCCTGTCTGAGGATCTGGTTCTGGGAGAACCAACCTAAGACCTGTGGGTCAGGGCTCTGACCCTCACTGCCCCGGGGCCATCCTCAGTGACTGGACATCCTGAGTTGCTGTCACATAGGCTGAAGGAGTGCGGGAGTTCACACACGCTCTCCCATCAGTTGGCAGTTGAGGGCTGCTCCGGGTAAGCCATTAGCTCCCTGTCTTTATTGGACTCTACTGGCCAGCAGAAGCTTCTAGGCAAAGAACTGTAAGTGTCGGCAGGTGGGAGTTGGGCTAGCAACACCGAAATGGTAAGAGCAGAAAAGACACGCACGGGACCGTGGCCACATCTCCTCTCTCATGGTCCAGTCCTTGTTCTGCCCTAATTGTCTGTATGACTTGGAGCAAATTACATAACCTCACCTTACAATGAGTATGTTATCATTTCATAAGGATAATAATTTCTTGAACTGGAGCTTATTTATCTGGCAGGATTGTCAGGAGGATTAAAGGAGACAATAACAATTAGCAACAGCTTAACAGTTATGATGGGCCTTCTATGTGCCAAACCCTCTCTGAAGAGCTTTGCATGCATTAACTCATTTAATTCTGGTAGTGATTCCGCGAGGCAGGCACTGCGCTTGCTCCCATTTTACGAGTGAAGGACTATGGCTCAGAGAGGTGCAGCAGTTTGCCGCATGTCACATGTTTAGTGAGTAGAGGAGCCAAACTTTGAATTTGGGCGATCCAGCTCTAAAATCAAGGCTCCTATCCATGACGCCATCAGGCATGGAAGTACAGAAAGTGCCGGGTATGGGCTTGGTGCTTAGTGCCTGCTTTAAGTTAATTAAGCTTTGGCCCAACTGCTCCTTTGGCCATCACTTTCCCTCCTAAGCATTTCCACATTCTCTAGCCTAGCACAGACCAGCTGCCAAGGTTATAATCCCGGTCAAGCATTCTGGAGGAATGGAGAGATCTCATCCTTGATGAGGGTAACAGGAAGGTCCTGGAAATGGTTCCTAATCTTTCACCAACTTGTGTGACCCAGGCAAGTTCTCAAAGCACCTCTGTGTTTCCCCTTATCAAATTGAGATACTGGATTTATGAGCGCCTTCAGCACTTTACACGCATGATCATACTTAATGTCCTGGGCAACCCTGCCCTGTGAGGTGGGTTTTCTTACCATCCTCGTTTACAGATTTGTAAATGGAAGCTAGGGGTAGGAAATGGCAGGGCTAGCTCTCATACCCAGTCCTGTGTCACGCCCCCCATCCTAGGATTCGGAATCTCTAGGCATATTGTCTTCCAGGAATAAATACAAGCAGCCAGGGTGACCAAGTCAGGTCCAGCAAAGCCTCAGCCAGGTGACTCTTGACACTGAGGAGCCCCAGGAATTTTGAGTTGGTTTCTCTTGTGTTTTTGGATGTTGATGCCTGAACCCCCCCTGGCCCAGGCATGAAATCTGAAAGGGCAGGCAGGGACCCCACAATCAACAACACTGCAATAGGAGATGCTGCCAACCAGGGCTGCAGCTAGAGTACAGGAACTCAGCGTTGATGCTAATAATTGCTGTTGTCATTTATTGAATGTTTACCATGAGCTGGACACTGGGCTAAACTCTTTATGCAGATTGACTTCTAATGGCCCTACATGGTGAGCTCTATTTTCTAGATGAGGAAACTGAGACTCAGAGAAGGAAAAGAATTTGCCCAAGGTCATATTCCTGGTAAAGATGGGGCTGAGAAACGAGCCACATCTGTTGGACTCCGGAGTTGATTCTTAATCAAATCCGTGGTAGGCCAAATACTGACCACTGTCCCTAAATAAAGACTACTCCCTCTTTTGAATAGAATCATAATTCACATTTACAAAGTACTTTCCATGTGCAAATTACATTTATAGCTGAACTCTCATTGCATCATCAAAACAGCCCGAAGAGGTGGGCACTGCTATTGTCACCATTCGGCAGATGAGCCCCCCAAAGCTCACAGAGCTTGAGTTATTCCAGGATTAAGAAACACAGGCTCGGGAACCAGCCCCCTCTGGGTTCAAATGCTGGCTCTGCCACTTTCATTCCTTCAACAGATATTCACTGAGCACTTAGCTGCGTGAGCTCTGGCAGTGACTCCACCTCTCAGAGCCTCCATTTCCTCTTTGTAAGAACATTAACAGCACTCATCAAATCCATTCCCTCTCTCATCTCAAATCGCTAGACATTTGCTTTCCCAGGCTTCCCTGCAGCTAGGGCACAAACATGTAACCTGATCCTGGCCAATGGGATTTGTAAAGAAGTCTGCTAGGAGGCTCCTGGGAAAGGTTTGCCTCTCAGGGGAAGGCATGGTGCATAGGAAGAAATGCCCCTCTTCACTGGTTGGACATCATGTGTTCACATTTGAAGGCTGGAACTATGCAGCCATTTTGTGATAATGAGGCACCAAGCCTGAGGACCAAGCCACCTGCAGGAGTTGGAGGAACAGAAAGATAGGAAGGAAGGTTCTAGAGTCCTGATGGCATTGTGGAACCATTAACCTGAACCCAACTACCTTGGAACTTCTTGTTAGGTGAGGATCTACATCTTCCTCCTTATAGAGAAGCCACTGTGAGTTTTCTATTCTGTTACTTGTAGCCCAAACTAGCAGACTATCCGGATTGTTAAAGGGATTTCAATGAGACAGTGGATGCAAAATTCCACTAGTTTGTACCTGACACGATGAACAGCAGCTACTCTGGAAATTTGGGGTTATTTTAGGGCCTGGGATATACACGCATTCCTAATGGGGCAAATTAGATCCCTCTCTCCCCTACCGAGAAAAGCCTGAGTTTTCTGAGAAAGCGGAAACCCCGTGGTGGCCCAGCACCGAAACCCTGTCACTTTGTTGGGGCTGACCCCAGCTTCCCAATAGGAATCAACAACACTGCCTTTTGCCTAATGGATTTTGATTTTTCACTCCCCTGATGGTGAAGGCGAGGGCTTGTGCTTTGGTTTGTCTCCGCGTTGCCAGAACATCCCATCAATTATTAACAGCGTCAGCTCAGCCTTCCAGTGCTGCTATCAGAAGTGTTTGCTGCAACCCCCACCCCACAGAGCAAAAGGATGCTACTCCTTATTATTCATAACCATAATGCCCACCTACTATGTGCTCAGCACCATGCAAAAGCTTGACAAACATGATGACCCTGCAAGTGGGCTTTGGTCTCCATTTCATAGCTGGGGGGCTGGGGCTTGAAGAGTTGAAGAACTTAAATGGGAGAGGTTGTTGGAGCTGGGTCTCGAACCTGGGTCTGTCCTTGCTCTTACACATACAGATGTGACCATTTCTATAGCTCACAATCACCCAGAAATGATCCTCCATTTTACCCCCTCATTCTGTGGCCTCTAAGAAGTTTCCACAGGCCTCACTGTCTGACAACCAAGGCATCCAAATTGGGGGGATGGGTGGGGGGTGAGGTGAGCAAAACGAGGATGACTGAAGGAAGTCAGAGGCACAGGGAACTGGGTCGCAGGTAGGCAGTGAGGATGGAGTGACAGATCCCCAAACCCTGAGATACAGTGGCTGACTGGTTGCTCGATCCATTCCTTTATTCAACATGCAGTTCTTTGAGTTCCTCTGTGCCAGGTACCAGGATGGGTGCTAAGAACAGGTCAGTGGATACAACTCACGGTGCTCACACTCTTGTGGGGGAGAAACAGAGAAACAAAAGGAAGCAGATATCACTGGGGATGGTGCTAAATTGCTAAAAAGCCTTTGCAGGGAAGACACTGAGTGATGGACAGAGAGGGGAAGGAGGCTGTTTTACCCAGGGCTCAGAAAGGTCTCCCTGAGGAGAGGACATTTGGGCAGGAATCTGCTCAAACCAGGAGAAGCGACTGGCCGTGGGGCAATCTGAGAAAAGAGCATTTTAGGCAGCAGGAACAGTCAGTGCAAAGGTCCTGAGGTAGGATAAAGTCTGACCTGTTTGAGGAACAGCAAGGGTCAGTGGGGCTGCAGTACATGAACTAGAGGAAGGTAGAAGAAATGAGCCTAGACAGGTAATGGGGCTGGATTCAACAGGGTCTGGTATTCTGAGCATGATGGGAAACCTCTGGGGGATTTAAAGCAGATGAATAATGTGATTACATTTACATTTGGAAAGCTCACCGTGGCTGCTGTGTGGGCAGTGGATTGCAGGGAGGCAAACATGGAAGCAGGGAGCCCGGGGAGGAGACTACAACACTCCATCACTATAGAAAAAGCAAGGTCTTTAAAAGTCACACTTGAGTTTGAATTTCTGGTGATTCCAGTGTTGCCAGCTGTGTGACTTCAGGCAGGTTAATTAACCTCTCTGAGCCTCCCTATTTGAGAACCGGTATAAGTACGAATTGTGTTGTGCTTTGATCAATGATACTCAGGATTTCTATACTGAAGGCTAATGAGCCTGCCTGCCTTCTCATTTCAGCTCTGGAGGCAGAATATCCTAGACGGTCCATCTGCCAGGTGTGTGTGCCGGCTGAGCCCGGGATCACAGAGAGGTCACGAAGTTCATCCCTGCAAACGGATGAACCCCGTAGACAGACAAGGCTGTTTATTCTCAAAGAGCATTTTTCCAAGCCTGAACTCCTCTGCCTTGAGGCCAGCTGCCCACCCAAACACTGCCCTTTGCCTGCTTCCCTGAGAGGGTGGTCCTGGCTTCCCCTGCCCCTCCCACATACATCTTAGGGACAGGGTAGGGAGGAGGGAGTCATGATGGACCTAAACAGGATGTGGAGGGCAAGAACCCGTGTCAGGCCTGGAAATAGCAAAATAAGTCTGTTGATCCTAAGCCGGCTAAGGGTGAGTGACTCTGTCTTAGAGAGGCTTTTTGGACATGAAACCTGGGGCAGGATTATGGCCAGAGATAGCCTCAGAACAGGAAACCAGGCCTAGGAATCTCTGTCCTCTTTAAGCTTAACAGAGAAAAGAGAAAACCTGCGGGCCTCCCTCCACCCTCCTACCAGCATCCACCCCCAGAGGCCTCGCCTTGGGTGGTCAGATCTGGGGAAAGGACCCCACAGGGTCCCCTTCAGACCCAGTCCAGCAGGTCAGTCTTCAGTGAGGAGCTAAGTGAGTTGGGGGATTCCACAGCGAGGGCCTGGCAGCCCCTGGGCATGCATCATGGCTGGTATGCAGACTTCATCCTCTCTTTTTCCTTTTTCCATGAATACACTGACCTACCCCACCCTGCTACCACCCCTGCTACCCTCCCCCCCTTTTTGTCCCTGCTCTCAGAGGGGGAGTTCTGTTCAACACATCTCTCCCAACTTGGTCTTCCCGGACTTTGATGCTAACCCTTCTCTTTTCTGGGCTCTCCCCGGCCCCCACATGACCCCTTTCATAGCGCAGCATACACTGTGTGGCCATTTATCCTGACACCCAGCATGTTGGCCGCGTGGACAGGCTTCCTGTCTCTCCGAGGCATCCTTGCATCCCTGCATCCCAGCCTGACACAGAGAAGTTGTTCATCAACCGGTGACCTCCGGCCCTGGACCAGCCCCCACGCAAAGCCTCTGTCTCAGTCCCTGACAGCCTCTGCCTTCACCCAGCAGCACACAGGACTCCCTGGCCCACTCAATGTCCTCAATCTCATTCCTGCCTCCTTCTCCTGCTTTCTCTGTCAAATTGCTTCATTTTTCTCTTCGATGTCAAAATTCACATCTGCTTCCGACAGCCAAAGCATATTCACAAGCCACATCTAACCATTCTTGGAATGAACTCCCCAAAGAAAGAAAGAACAAACCAGGGTGACCCTTTGCCCGCGAGCATCCACCGCCAGCTGCATGGGTCACGTGTGCGCACACCCACCCCTCAGAGTCCCTGGGCCTCATTTTTCTTACTAATGGTCAAACTGCCTGACAGTATCTCAATGTCTTCCAAGCAAGACTGCAAGTGGCTTTCACTCCCTCCTTGGGGCAAACTGGGGTTAAAAATACAGGGGTAAGTATTGAAATCATAGGGTGACACCCTCTGCAGCCGGGGTCTAAGACTCCACAAGGAAGCGTTATGTACAGTCGGCAGAATTCAACTCTACTCCACTCCAGCAAGGCTTATTGCCTCGCTGTGCTCTCTGCTACTTGCAGTGCCCATCCTGTTGCTGTGGGTTGTTGTAAGTGTCTGTCAATCCTTTTCTCCAACAAAGTTGGATACAAAGTGTTGAATAATAAAAGGATGGGGTGACCCGTGATACACAGGAACACGCTGAAGGTGCTGGTCCTCACCTCTGAGGTCTCAGCCACAGCCCCTGTGCCTTCCTGGTCTTCATATCTGGGAACTAAGCCAGAGTCCCCCAGCTGTGGTCTTCAATCTGGGGATACAGGAAGAACCCCCCCTCCCCAGCCCCCCTGATCCCAGACTCACCTTGGCAGCCACAGAGGAATTGGGTTTCTCCAGTAGGTCCCAGAGCTTTTTCCTCTTTTCGGCGCAGCACGTGTTATCGAACTCCTCGCCCTCGCGTTCCCGGAGGGTCTCAGCCTCACGCTTCAACTCCTCGTTCATCTGCTCCTTCTTCTGGTGGTAGCGGGCTTGGCAGCAAGACTCCAGATAGATCTCGTCGATGCCCCAGTAGTCGAGCTCTTGGCTGAAGCTGAGCGCGCACATCTCCTCCATCATGTGCAGCCGCCCAGTGCGGTAGAAGTTGAGGATGGAGGTGAAGGCGCCTGGGTGGCGGTCAAAGAAGTACTCGTTGTCGTCGAGGCTGTAGTCGTCGCATACCTCGAGCAGCGAGTCGTGCGTGTTGCAGTCGCGGAGCTTGCCCAGCCGCGTGCGGGGCAGGCGGTCCAGGGTGCGCCAAAGCACCTCGTGCGCCAGACCCCCGACGTTGAGGCGGACGCGCCGCGAGCTCGCCTTGCTGCGCACGATCTCCATGGGCTCGGGAGGCAGCGAGCTGGTGGAGCGCGAGCCATGCTTCGTCATGCCCGCCGGCATCGCTGGTCCGGCCGCCCCCGCCCCCCCTGCCCCCCAAGGCCGCTGTCACTGGACGGCAAGGCCGGCCGCCGCGGGGGAGGGGGGCAGGGAGCGCTGGGGGCTGCTGGGGGTGCAGGGGTGCGCGTCACGGCCGTCTTCTTACCTCCATCCCGACGGCTGCAAGGCAGAAAGCGGACGCGGGTCGGCCGAGCGCTGCGCGTGGCCCATCCCCGCCTCTCCACCCGGGCCCCAGCCGGCCTTGACCTTCCCGGGGCTTAAGCGGCTCAGGGGGGCGGGCAGGCTGGGCGCTGTCCCTCCCGCCGGTGCTGAAGTCCGCCCCACCCCACGGATGGAGGGAGGGGCCGCCCTTCGGAGCGGGGACCCGGCCCCCAAGAGGCGCCCCAGGGGCCCGGGAGGCCCCACCCGGCCTCCGCGGCCTCGGCCGCCGCCCGGGGCGCTGTCCGCCCCTTCGAGTGCTGAAACTTGCTCCTCTCTAGGTCTCCAGCCTGAACCTGGCCCCGCGAGGGGAACAGAGGTGGCGCGTGAAAAAACTTTTTTTTTTTTTTAAAGACTTCACATCTTTTCCTTCCCCTGCTCGGAGATAATTATGATTCGAGGGCTTGGCGTGGGGGTTGGGGAAGGCGGCAGTAGGTTCTCTTTTGCTAGACCTTAAAAGATTTGGGGGGGCTCTGGGGGGTTTCACGTGCCCACCTGTCGGAGGTCACGACAGACAGGGTGGTCACGACGGCCCCGCTGTCCTGGAGCGACCCTTCTCCCCACGCCACGGGAGTGTCTCCTGAGATCGCTCCAGCGACGAGATGAGCCCTGAAGACGCAAAGCCAGGCTCCGCGAGGGGTCCCACCCGCCCCTTTGCGCCCCCTAACCCACTGCAGGGGGGGCGCGCAGAAGCCTGGGGCTACACCTGCTTCATCCTCCCCGAGCTCCTTCCCCGCCCCCTCCTCCTCCTCGCTCCTCTCCTGTGATGGCTTTTTATAACTCCGTGTTCTGCGCCTTTCTCGGGGCTTGGAAGGGAAGGGGTGGGGGGAGGTGGGAGGCGGGGAGACAAGCTGAATTTTCTGGCCCTTTCAAAACGTGCCCTTCTCCCGCCGCGCACTGGGGACTTCAGGGTCTCCTCGGAGCCCCCCACCCCGCCCCCGGCATCGAGGCTCGCGCTTTCTCCGCTCGCCCAGGAATGGAGATGGCGAGTCTCCCCAGGCCCTAGCCCTGGTCCCCCCGCCCCAGCCCCCCAGCTTGAAGCGGCAGAGCCTGGATGGACCATGAGGCCGAGCCGCGGCAGGCGAGCCTCCGTCTCCGTTACCCCTGTGCCCCCGCCTCGGAGCGCACGCCCCAACACTCACCCCCAGGGCGGCCGCCTCCCGGGGCCGGGGACCGTGCATCGCCCCGGCCGCCCGGGCGCCCCCGCCCGTGGGCAGCGGCGGACCCGGGGCCGGGCCGGGGCCGGCCTACGCCCGCCGGGCAGGCGGCGTGTCGGGGCTGCAGGCGCTGCGAAGCCGGGCGGGCTCTCGGAGGCCGGGGGCGCAGGCGGAAGCTGCGGGTGCGGGTGGCGAAACCTCGCCCAGGCGGCGCCTCCTGCTCCACCTCCTCCTCCGCCGGCTCTGGCGGCGGCGGCGGCGGCTTGGACGAGATCAACAAGTCGGGGCTGAGCCTCGGCTCCGCGCTCGCAGCGATTCTGTCCCGCACTTCGGAGCGCCGGGAGTCGGGCACCGAGGCGGGACGGCGCCACCTGCGGGCCGCAAGCGTGCGCGCCACTTAACTCCTGCCTGCCCGGCCCGGCCTGCAGGGGAGGCTGAGGGCGGGCCGGGGCTTGGGGGGGCGAGGAGCCTGCCAGTCCCACCCCTTCCCCCTGGGCTACCTCCGCTACCTGCCTCGCAATCCTGCCTTCCTGAGTTTGGTCAACAACCCGAGTTGAGTGCCTACTGTGTGCAAGGCACTAGGATAAACGTCTGCGGTACAGCTGTGAGCCAAACACAAGCGTTCGGCCCTGGTGGAGCTGGCTAGAGACGGACTAAACACAAGAAGTCAAAGGCTATGTCAGCCGGTAACCAGCGCTGCGGGGACAATGAAACAAAGGAGAGGCGTAGAGGCGGGCGTGGGGGGATCAGATTGCTATTTTAAACAGCCTTTGGTTTCATGAGCTTCCATTCTAGATCTAAAATGGAATTCTAGATTCTAGTGGGGGAAGGTGGACCATGAATACATCAACAAACACAGCGTGGCGGTTGGTGATGACTGCTAAGAAAAATAAAGCCAGGTGAGGGGAAGAGAGTGAAGGGCGAGCTAGTGTGTACAGCCTAGTGATTCAAGCAGTCATTCGCATTATGTTGGACAGCTGGTTATTGACAGCTTCCTGTACTCCAGGTCCTGTACCAGGCTCAGTAAAAGAAACATTCTCCTCATGGAGCTCCCTGTGCAGTGGAGACAGAATGGATCAAATAGTCCCCAGAAATGAATATAGAACCAAAAGATTTTCCTGGAGAGGTGAGCAAAGCATCATTGCCCCCACCCTTTACTCATTTTTTCTCAAGCCACGATGAAGGTTTAAGCAGAGACGGCCCATGTGCTGATCTGTTGGGAAGCGGTTCTCCCAGCTGCTGTGTGCATTATGGCGTGTCGTGAGACAAAAAGTGACAGCAGAAGACCCAGCATGCAGCTTCTGCAATTGTCCGGGCCAGTTGTGTGAACTAGTAAACGCCCCTTTTTACTTAAGCCAGGTTGGGTTGTGGTTTTGTCATTCATGTCCCAAAGAGCCCAATTGATACAATTCTCTCTCCACCGACCAGAAGTTTACCATCTTCTTATGACATACTTACAAGAAACAGGGTAAAAAGTAAATGAACTTACAGGAGACAGGGCCAGAAGAACAATAAAACTCAGAAGGTTCTATAGAGAAGGGGCACTGCAATAAGAGTTCAAGTAAAAGTACTGCATTTTTCCTTAAATATTTATTTTATTTTTGAGAGAAGGTGAGGAGAGAGAGAGAGAAGGGGGGAGGGCCCAGAGCAGTCTCCATAGTTGTACATCATTTGTTGTGACATGGTTTCATTCCATTTGTTGTGACATGGTTTCATTCCACACAGGTGGATGTGGGGCTGTGCGGGGCAGGAACCAAAATGAGGGCCTCCCCCATTGGCCACTGGCTTAGCGGTTACCAGTTGCACCACAGTTCAGCATATGGGTTTGCACGAACCGGGGCCAGGAATCGAACCCCAGACCTCGCAATTGCAAGGCAAGTGACCAACCACTGAACTATCCCAGCATCCCAACCATTGCCTTTTACAGATGGAAAACTAAATACCTCATTGAGGGGGACAGCATCCCAGTCAGTGGTCAACCGGCGATCAGGCAGCCAAGTGACAGCATCAAGCCACAAACCATCTTTCACTCAGGCCTCTGGGATTTCCCGCTGAGAGGTTGAGAGTTTTTCCTGAGGCTGATGAGGTCAACTTGGTCCAATTCATCCGTGTAAATACAAGTGAATACCCCTCTAAACCGAGCTGGCAAGAGATGTGTCCATTTGAAGTCAGATTTTTTTTTTTTTTCTTGGACTCCATAATTTATTTATAATCCCACTGAGTGTCCTGCTCAAGTTTCTGGGCACTTCTGGGCACTGAGCAAGACTAATTAATCCCCACTTCTCTCTCCCCCACGGACCCCTGGGAAGGAACGATTGCTTTATGGGGGTACCCAAAGGCTCAGGGAAATTATTGACATCTCTGAGTGGACGTCACTCAAGACAACTGTTCTTCGCTGTGGCCTTGCCCCAAATCCCAGCAGCCCCAGGGATTTTTCCATCAGCTTGGACTACAGTCTTCTCGCCCAGTTTTCTTTTGTCATACCCAATAACAGTCATAATCATGGGGCAAGTGGGGTTAATGATAGAATCTACCTCCTAGGGTTGCTGGGAGGACTAATCAGATAATGCATATGAAGTGCTGAGCACCATGTCTACCACCAATAAATACACATTAATATATATATACCCGGTATATATATATTTTTAAAGATTTATTTTTATTGTTTTTGACAGAGAGAGAAAAAGAGAGATACAGAGACAGAGACAGAGAGAAGGGGGAGGGCCCAGAACAGTCTCCATAGTAGCACATCATCGGTTTTTCCACATAGTTTTATTCCACAGGTGGGCGGGGCTGCACAGGGCAGGAACTGGGCCGGGGTCCCGCCCCGGTGAGAACTGAACTGGGGTCACTCCCCAGTTCAGCATGTGGGTCCGCACGGGCCGGGGCCAGGATTCGATCCTCGGTCCTCGGGGCTGCAAAGTGAGCGTTTAACCCACTGAGCCATCCCGGCTTCCCCCCCCCTTTTTTTTTTACATCAATATATTAATAACAATAGCAATACTAACAAACAATAGCAGCTCACTGAGCAATTACTAAATACCAGGCTCTGTACTAAATGCTTTGTGTGTGTCTGACCTCATTTAAAATTCTTTCTAGCTCTCTCACCCTTGGGCTGAATATAAAAAAGACCAATTAGCTATTGGATGATGCTTGAGTGACCAGATATCCGATTCTAATGCCTGTTCTATGCTGGCCTGATTGCCTTTATCAAGCTCTGGGTTTCCCAGTAAATAGATAAACTTGGTTTTCTGACCACCCCAAATACATATCCATTCTTCTTTCCATCTTTCCCCCATTACCTACCCATCAACCCAACTGTCATCCATCCATCCATATACTCAGCCACCAAACTATCCAACTATACACCCACCCATTTATCTACCCACTCACCCATCAATCCATGCATACAACACTCACTTGTCTTTTCATTTATTCACATATTCTAGCCAATATTCATCTTTCCACCCACTCATTCACCTGCCTACCATTTCTCCATTCATCTACCATCCATACATCATTTGTCTTTCCACCCATCCATCTATCTAGCCACTCACCTACCTATTCATCTGTCCAATACCTACCCACCTACTCACTCATCCATCTATCCACCCATCCATGCATCCATCTACCTACTCATTTGTCCCCCTACCCAGTCACTTATCTATCCCAAATATTCATGCATCTGCCCACCACTCACCCACACACTCACCTATCCATCCATCCATTCACCCACTATCTACCCTCCCACACTTGAATCTATTCCATCACTCCACCATCCACACCCATCTACCACCTAACATCGTGGAGTGTTTACTAGGTGTGACGTTCTGTGCTAAGCTCTGATATGATCTCTTGGGTTCTCTCTCTGGGAGGAATGTGGGCATCACTAGAGGGTCCCCACGGACAGAGACAGGTAAACCTTCATGTACTCCATTAAGCCCTTTTGTGGCTTGACTTTGCCAAAGCCATTAACTCCCAGGGTAAGTGGCCAAACGATGATGAAATGCAGGGCCAAGATGGACTGAGACACAAGCTTCCAGCAGAGCAATTAGAGGTAAACGAATATCTCTTCCCCAAAGAGGGGCCTGGGAACTCCAAGATACGATGGAAAAAGAGCGAGTCAGCAAAAGGAAGAAATCAAAGCCACAGAGATCAAGAGCTAATTAACTGATTCTCCTAAGATAATATTTCATTACAATCCAGCTCTTCTACCTTTGGGGCCTGATGTTTCTCCTACCTCCCCACCACCCGCTTGTCCACCCCTTTCTGATCTCATCTGCCGCCTCTTTGAACTTCCCCGCCTGTTATCCTTCCTCTAATCCAACCTCCCTTAACTACCAGGGTAGACCTTTAAACTCTCTAATGGCTTCCCGGGTCCTTAGAATAAAGACCAGGCTCCTCAACATGACTGCCAACGATGCTCCAGGCACATCTCTTGCCTCTCGTCACCCAGCCCCAGCATCCCAGCATCCCTAGTGTTCTCACGGCTTCTCAAATGCACCAAGCCCTTCGCTTCTGTAGAACCTCTGCAGTTTCTTTTCCCCGGAATGTTCTTATCCTCGTTCTTTGCAAGGTTGGCTACTTTTCACTCGGACCTCAGCTCACACGGCCATTTCCATGTTACCACACGTTCCATCGTGCTGTGTGCTGGTCTTCCGAGCCGTCCCAGTACCTGACATTGCATGCATGTTGACTTGCTTCTTTGTTGGGTTGTCTCTTCTGCCTGAAAAGAAAATCTAGGAGGGCAGAGACCTTCATGGGCTATCGCAGTCTTCTTCTTGCCTGTCTCCCTGCTTCCTGCTTGCCCCGCATACAGCACACACACACACACACACACACACACACACACACACACACAGCAAGGGGGATCCTATTAGAATACAAATCAGATTCTGTCCCTCTACCCAGAGCTCTCCATAGCTCCCAGCCACACCGGCTTCCTTCTTGTTCCTGGAAACTGCTGAACAACTTCCTACATCAGAACCTTTGCATTTATTATTCCATCTTTCTAGAATGTTCTTTCCTTAGATACCCACATGGTTTACTCTTCTCACTTCCTTTTAAACTCTATTCAAAGGTCACCTTAGAAAGGGCTTCCCTGCCCACCCTGTTTAGAATTTCACTTCTCTACCCCCTTCATTTCCTTTATTCTTCTCTATGGCATTTATCACCATTTTTAATATTTTACACTCTACTTATTAACCTAGTATAATGCCATGTTCCCATGAGAATGTCACTCCATGAGAGCAGAAATTTTTTGGGGGGTAGGGGGAGGGTGTCTATTTTACTCACTGTTGGGCCTCCCTTGCCTAGAATAGTACCTAGTACATGTGAGGTGCTCAATATTTACTTTAAAAATATACATCACAATTATTATGATGTAATTACTATATCATAAAATTTACCTCTTTAAAATGTACCTGTCAATGGTTTTTAGTACTCGTAAATTCACAGAACTGTGCAACATCACCACAATCAATTTTAGGACATTTCATCACCCCAAAAAGAAACCCCACACCCATTTGTAGTTACTTCCCATTTCTCCCCTATTCCCTCAATGCCTGGCACAGTGCCACTCTGGAGAGAGACTCTATTTCTCAGCCTCCTGTCCAGCAAGGAGTATCATGTGACTAAGTTCTGACCAATGGGATGGAAGCAGAAGATTTTCTCTGATTTTTTTCTCCCTCCTGCTGTCTGGAATGTGAACAAAATGGCCGGAGCTCAAGCAGCAATATTGGACCCTGAGGTGCTGGAGGGACCAGAAGGAAGGGACCTGGTGATTGTGGAGATGTCACACGACCTCTGGTCTTCTGTCTCTTGTGACAGACAAAGAAATGTCTGCTGTGTTGAAGGTAACATTTTAATGTGAAAATGCTGCTGTTACTTGGATGGCTGTCACTCAGCCAAATCCAATCCCAACGAATGTGCCCCATGCGCCCCTCACAGACGAGGACATGGATGTGAGGGACATTTGCCTTGGGACATTACATTTTAATAAAATATTTTGAAGAAAAAAACATTTTCCAAATTAGATTTAGTGCATTTCACCCCTTCTTTTTTTCATTTTAAATAAATACGTACATTGTGGTGAAGAATAGAGAATATCCAGTGAATTTTTAAGAGACCTTTTCTGCTCTTGGGTTGTGAGCCTGTCCCCTCTTCTGTTACCAGGAGGATTGTTAGTGGGAAGGTCCCGAACACGGTCTCAGGAGGTAGAGAGGCCTGCACTTGAATCCTGTATCTACTACTTATTAGCCACTTGGGCAAGCTTCTTCACCTCTCCGACCCTCGGTGTATTCCTCTGTAAAAATGAGATAATAGCATCTGCTTTGGGAGTGGCTGGAGGGCTGACTTGATTCTAAGGAACCTGTCACATAGCCCAGCAGCTAACTTCGCCATTCTGGACTCAGCCGACTCAATCTGAATCACACTCAGAGGCCTACAAGAATCGTTTAATGTACTTTACCACGTTTCCACTCGACAATATTATGTGAAAATAGAACTCTTATTTAAACAGCAAGCATAATAATCACTGCTACTCCCAAAACACGGTGTTTGTTAAAACAGCAACATCCATGACTTTTGGCAAAGACACTTCAATGCTCGGAGCCTGTTTCTCCACCTGGAGAATGGGCAGGTGGGTTGCCACCAGCTCACTGTGCTTGGGGACCCCTGGTGGTAGAAGACTCTGGTTGGCACTCAGACCAGGAGCAATGTGCAGGTGACCCACGTGCTGAGCAGCTCACTCCTCGTGCCGTCCCTTTTAACCCGGGGTTGTCAGGGAGAAAGTCTCGCTCAGGGTGGTGCTGGCCTGGTTTTAGTGCCACTCAAACACTTGCTCAGCTCATTTTGTAACAGAGAAGAGACGGACCTCAGGCTCTGAGCCTTGGGGACACCAGCATGGAGAGCCCCTCCCCAGCGAATTTATTTTTCAGTCGCTTTCTATTGTTGACAACAAATGATTGATGTTGTCCATTATGGGCAGCGATCAAGAAACGTTTCCTTTTAAAACAAATATACGTTAAAAAAAATGAGTCTGTTTAAAGGAAAATAGCTGGTAAACAATACATAAAATATAGCAAACAAAAACAATAATAATGATGACATTGGTAAGAAAACTTCCTTAGGTCAACCTAAGAGTGTTTCTAACGCATGTCCTACAATTTGGTGATTCTAAACCAAGGTGTGAAGATATACAATGACGCCCGGGTACTTTCCTCATGAACCTGTGGCAAGGAGCTAACTCACTTCTCTCTCCCTCTTTTCTCTTTTAAAAAAAAGAAAGAAAAGCAAAAGAAAGATTAAAACAAAGGAAGGCTTAAATCCTTGTCTCCTAAGCTATACTTCAGGATCTCTGGCACCGGCTGAAGCTGCCTGGTGTGAGAATTGTCTCTTAAAGACTGTGGCTCCCAGGAAATGCCACCTTTAAGGGGAACTGGCCCGTTTTTGAACGTAGGTGAGAATCTGGTCTCAGTGACACAGCTGCCCGGGTTTGGAAGAGGCGTCATCAGGGCTTTTCCCTAGCACACGAGGGTGGCAGCCTCGCTGGCCTTCCTTCCCTTCCAAGCCAGGATGAGGCAGCCAAGGGTTGCCATGGAAACCGGCTCTGTCCTCCCACAGGCGGCTGCCAGCCCTGATTTCCTGTGGAGTTAAGAAGCAGGCAGCAGCGGGGGTCACTCAGGCGTGAAGATGGGTTTCCCTGGGGATATCCCGCCTCCTGCCAATCAGTGTGTCTGGGAATCCTGGGGGCAGCAGGAGGCTGAGCAGGGAAGCCTCAAACCCAGGTGCTGCTCTGGGAAGAGACTGGCCCCTGGAACCTTCAGAGATCTCAGGTCGCCGCTCCTGCTTCAGCTGAAGCTGAAGGGACCTGGCTATGTGTGTGTGTGTGTCTGAATCTCATGCGATGCACACACTCACGGGTCCCTCTAGCTCTGATGTTAAACTGCACTGCCCCTCCGCCACCCCGTCAAGCCCACGAAATGCAGTTGCTATTGGGACAATAAGTCTGTTTGCCAAATTTTACCCGCTTATGAGCTGTGTGACTCCGGGCAGTCACTTCATCTCTCTGAGCCTGTTTCCTCATCTATAAAAAGGGCATAATCATCCTCTTTGCAGAGATTCTGTGAGAAGTACAAGTGCTGTGTCCTGTGCCTCTCACAGGCATTCACAGGGGCCTCAATAAGCAGGACCTCATGATACTTGCCATCATAATAGTGTTCTACACAACTTCTCTCGGTGAGCATTTGCTTTTTCTTAAGCGGATGCAAAGGCACGTTTCCATCACTGTTGAAAGGGTGGTGCACCTGGAGGATTTGTTAGCAGGTCCCCCCCTCCCCCCTGAGGGCAGCGGTGTCCAATATGCTGTCTTCCCTGGGCCACACATAGAATACACTAACACTAACGACAGCTGATGAGCTAAAAAAGAAAAAAAAAAGAGCCCCGTGCATAATTTCATAACATTTTAAGAAAGTTTACAAATTGTGTTGGGCCGTGTTCGAAACCGCCCTGAGCCGCATGGGGCCCGCGAGCTGCAGGTTGGACAAGCTTGTCCTACAACGTTACTTCTTTTTCAAAGATTTATTTTATTGATTTTTGACAGAGAGAAACAGAGACAGAGAGAGACAGAGAGAAGGGGGAGGGCCCAGAGCAGTCTCCATAGTTGACATTAGCTTTCCATATAGTTTCACTCCACAGGTGGGCACAGGGCTGCGCAGGGCAGGAACTGGGCCGGGAACCTCCCACATAGGCCCCGGCAAGAACTGAACTGGGGGCACACCCCAGCTCAGCATGTGGGTCCGCATGGGCCGGGACCAGGATTCGATCCTCGGTCCTCGGGGCTTCAAAGCAAGCGCTTTACCCTCTGAGCCATCCCAGCTTCCCCTACAACATTACTTCTAAGAGTTAGAGCAGGTTCTAAGCTCGAATGCCTTCCAGGGACAGGAGTTACGGTGAATGAGTGGAGAAACAGAAAGAAAAAGTCGCACCAAGGAGAAACCCTGGTGAACCAGAGTGCACATGCCCAGGACCAAGGAGGCAGCTGCTTCTTAGCTCTCGTTGAATGGTAATGGTTGTCCTTGGGAACGTGGGCCCTGTGTGGCCAGATGGTCCAAGTTTTCAGGAGGAGCTGGACCTTTTGAATCAATTCTCCCAAAGATAATATGAAAACAAGCAATATATTAATTTTTATAGCATAAGCCAAACAGAACAGGTCGGCAGCCTGGTTCATGCCCACACCTGGAGCTGAAATGGAGGAAACCAGCCTCTCCTCTCTTTTCTTGCTGTGCCCAGTCCAAGGAGCCTGGCTGCTCCATCCAGCAGGGCCCTCCTGTGTCTTCCTTGCTCATCCCATCTGGAGCCCAGGACTTGGGAACAGACAGCTCTATTGCTCAGAGCCCAGTGCCTGGAGGGTGCTCACAATGGGAATCTTGGGTGCTCCAGCTTCAGGAAAACCCTCCTGCGTTTTCTCAAGTATCAGTGAACAGAGAGATGAGGGAGCAGGGCACGAGGGAAGCAGGCATTCTAAAGACTCCTTTGGCTTCAGCCAGCTTAATACTGCTTTGGGGACAGAGGTTATTTCAAGGCACACACTGCTAGGTCCCGATGGGCTTGTTTACAGCCGGCATCGGCTTTGAGTGGTTGAGGCCTGGACCATGCCGCTGCTGAGAACTTGGAAGGTGGCTCCTCTGGGGAGTAGGGGCTTAGCAGTGAGGACTCCTATTCTGCCCTGTCTGCCCTGGCTTTTGTGGGTATCATAGCAAGGTGAGCGGGGAGCAGAAAGAGCTTCACTCTGGAATTACACCTTCAGTATCCCTTCTTTTCCCTCTCCTGGACCAGCCTTCTAGGAAAAAAAGCAGAAAAGCACTAATGCTGGCGCTGTTGGGTGTTCAGAGCTCTGCACCTAGGCCAGATGCGGACACGGAAAGGTGGGCGACCGAAACATGGGGGCAGGTTGGGTGGAGGCAGGCATGTGGAGCCCCGTCTGCTCATGGCCGGATACGGTAACGAATGGGCACGTCGTGTTCCGGCTGCATCAGCCCGAAGCCGTAGCGGCTGAGGTCGAACTCGGGGATCTGCACGTCCGGGTTGATCAGCTCCAGGTCAAAGTGAACCAGCACAAGGAACACGAATCTGCAGAGAGACGGGGTGGGAAGTGAGAAAGAGCGGGCCCAGCGGGGTGCATCCGGAATAAGGCAGGAGAGCAATGGCTTCCTTCTGAGTCTGACCCCAGCTCAGAGCACAGGTGTCTACTGCTCACCAAAAGCCTACAAGCTTCCACATGTGACCCCCTCTGTGGTTGGGAAGGTCCATGGTCTGGCTCCGGGTGACGGGATGTGAACGGCAGTGACATGTGTCAATCAAAGCATTTCAGAGCCAGTGCACGATT
>PVKE010001945.1:35092-90169 GCA_004027555.1 Craseonycteris thonglongyai
GGGGGGGGGGGGGGGGGGGGGGGGGGGGGTGGTATGTTGTAGCCTGGCTTCTCCCGATTAGTATGGACAGTGACCCTTCCTGACCCTTCGGCACCATACTTATCCCACCCCACCCCCCAAAACTCCTGGAACCCTTGCTGTCTGCCTTGGTCTGGCCTCTTGCTTCAACCAGAGGCTGCCTTTGTGAGATTAGAAATAGGCACCCTTCCCTGGAGACACTTTACTGTGACTGTGGGAAGAGTTAAGATGTACCAACTTTGCAAGAACAAGCACTCTTTACTGCCATCTTCTGGAAAACTGTCCCAAGTGTACAAACCATGTATATGATGTAATCTGTGTGCCCATAATCGCGGTGGGGCAGCCTAGCCTGATGTTACCCAGTTCCTGCCCACCTGCCTTATCTGACTTAGCACCTCCTGTGTCAGGAAGGGTCAGGACTGGATTGTCACCTACTGTGTGTGTCCACCATCCCCCACCACGACCCAGATGCCCAGTGTGGGACTGAGCACGTGGCAGGGAGTCTTTAACCATATTGAATGTGTAAAGAGGAGGGAAGACAAGGGTAGAGCCAAGTCAACACTGGACAGGAGAGCTAGGCACAGAGCTGGGCTTACGGGTGTGGGACCCTCATGTTTCTTTGCCACTTGGGGCTTGCATTTCTCCATCTGATCAAAAAGGTGGGGTGTGTCCTTTCTAGATCTGTAGGATGCTAACGGGTGCATTTATATAGAGTGGGCGGGGTCTGTTACCCACACTTGGATTCGGATCCTGGCACTTCCACTCACCAGGTACATGATCTGGCAAAGGACTTATCATCTCTAGCGTCAGTGTTAAACTGACACCTACCCAGCAGGGTTGTTGTGATGATTAAGTGAGATAAAAATAATGACAAATTAGCTAATCTTTCGAAACACTATGTGCCAGACACTGTGCTAAGCATTTAGTGTACACTCTCTTTCTTGCAGCTGGTTCTGCCATATTACACTAGCTTTGAACACATGAGTTTGTTCGAATATGATTGATGTATGAGGGCACGAACGGAGCATAGCGCTAATTTTGAGTTAGCTTATGAGCAATTTCATCTGCAAGAAACATAAGAATGCAAAAACCTGCATCCAACTGAACCCAGCTGGGCAGAAATTCACAAAACACACACACGCACACAGCTAAACTGTATCCACCAGTGACCTCAGCTCTCAGCTCATGGTATGTGTGTGTGTGTATGTGTGTGGTATACACCTCACCACTCATATCGGGTGTCCCGCTGCAGATAACCCGCCTTCCACATTTCACTGCAGCAACCCCATCCACTGTCCACTCCCACAGCAAATATCAGACTGTTTTCAAAGTAAAGCGCCATAGCCACTGTAGCACTTAGGTATTTCTTAACCATTTAACACATGTAAGCCTGTATAGGATTTTTTCCTAGGTGCTTATCTTTTTTTTTTTTTAATATATCACTGATGAGGTTTTTGACTGTTGAGCCCTGGCCCTATTTTCCCCACAATCCCTGTGTTTTTTTGCCACGCGATTTCTCATGGCACAGTGATTTTTAGAGCAGAACCGGCTGTATTATGATACCCATTTTACTGTTTGAAAAAACGGAGGCCAAGAGGTTAATACAATGTGCCCATTCACTTAGCATAATGCTTGCACATAACAATACTGATATTAGTAATTACAATAAGACTAGCACTTATTAAGTGTCTACAATTAGCCAGGCAGTGGATTAAGTACTTAGAAAGATCTGATTCCTTGGTCCCGACCCCTGTGGGTTGAGGGTACTGGTTGTACAGAAGGTCACCCTGCTTACGATTACACAGGGGCTGGACAGAGGACAGGGCAGATGTCATAACCCATGGTCCAATCTGTGATCCTGTGGCCAAGGTTCTTGGGGTTGAGGGAAAAGAATGCATGAAGCATTAAAATAACCAAAGGGCACAATGTTGCTTGGCCGGTTCCTGCCGAGAGGTTCTGAACACACACAGCAGCTGCAGACAGATGATCAGTTTGCACAGAATGTCCAGTGTTTGGTATTCGGGTGTTTGGTATCGGGAAGGAAGAAACTGAGGTCAGATCTGATTATTTCAAAAGGAATCAGAAATCTGGCTTTTTACGTGAGCTCTTCTGATTCTTAAAAGTTAGCACACATTTTAAAAACTAAGATAAATATATCTGTGGGCCAGAGATTCTTTTGGAGCCTCTGCCCTAAAGCCTTCCCCTGGCTGACAGCAGGGCAGAGCAGGCGACAACCAGAGAGAGAAGGAGCCCCTCCCCCAGCCCCGTTCCCAGACACTCACTGCTTGATGCTGCTGACAGCGTAACCCCTCCCCAGGCACTGGTTGTGCCCTGCCCCCCACGGCATGCTGTAATTCTTCAGTCGCTTCCCATCCTTGTAAAAGTCTTTCTTCTCTGATCCATCAGGGTTCAGGAATCTGTTGTATTTAAATACCTGAAATAGGGAAGAATAGGGTATAAAGATGTTCACAACAGTCTTGTTTATAAGAGGGGAAACCTGGACACAATATAAAGCTCAGATAGAGAATTGGTTTAGGAATATAACAGCTATTTAGAAGGTTGAGCTGGTCTGTGCTGACATGGAAAGAATATTTAAGACTGGCTGTTAGAGAAAGCAAGTTTCAGAACAGCACGCACTATGTGATCTTATACATACACCTATCTGTTCATATGTGTGTGAGTGTGTTGTGTGTGTGTCTGTAAAGGCATAAATATAATTTAAAGGATGCACTCCCGACCATTGTTAGGGAACTCTGTGAAACTGAAGAGGAACAGGGGTAAAGATACATTTTTACTTTTAATTATATATGTCTATGTATTTCTGTTTTATAGGTATATATTACTTTTGACATTTAGAATAAAATCAAATTATTTTTACAAAGGGGAATGCCAATTTCCTTGGGTTGCATTGTAGAGTGGTAAGGTGAGGACTGCACCTGAGCACAGGGAATGAATGACACAGAGCAGGTACTGAGTGAAAGATGGGTGAATGGACCAGGGGACAGACTGAGAGATGGAAGGATAGTTGGATGGAGGGATGGATGGATGGGTAGGTGGGTGGATGGGTGGGTGGGTGGAGCGATGAATAAACTGATGGATGGATACATGAGCAGATAGCACACAGCAAGTATCCAGCTCTGTTGGAATTGTGAAAGCTTGCCCTATCTAAAAGCCCAGGGATAGGGAAAAGTTGAGAAGCTGACATTATAGCATTCTGAAAAAAGAAAAATCACTCAGCTATCATTTATAAAGCATTCATTGTATGTGACAGATACTATAAGGCCTTTCTTACGTGGTCCCATTTAATCTTTTGAAAACCCTATGAGGCAGGTGCTATGATGAGGTTCATTTCACAGGTGAGGAACCAGAGACACAGAAAGTGATGTCATCTGGACAAGGTCACACAGCAAAGAGCAGAACTGGGCTGCCACTCAGATCTGGCGCACCCAGAAGCCACCCTGGGACGCCATTTACCTCTGGGTCTGTGTAGATTTCTGGGTCCTTCTGGGGACTCAGGAATGGGAAGAGAAGGAGGCGGTCACCGCGTCGCAGGCTGAACTCCCGCCCATCTGCCATGGGCATGGCCAGGTCCGCCACGACCTCTCGGGTGATGAAGGGGGCAGCTGTGAGCCTGAGGCTCTCACTCAGCACGCTGTCTGAACGGGGCAGGTACAAGGAGGGGGCAACAGCTGTCCACTCACCGCGGAATGCCGCCCCCCGCCCTCATTTTACAGAGAAGGTGAGGAGGCTCAGAGGAGGAGCATGAGTTGCCCATCATCACACAGCGAGACCAAAAGGCCAGGTGACGAGGTGTGATGGCTACAGTCCCTCAGGGGCCTTGGGCATGAGGATGTGGGTCTGATCCCAGGAGAAGCTGTGAGGGAAAGTGGCAGCCAGAGAGCTATCAGAAGCTAGGGAGAGAGCGGGGACATCACTATCAGTCATTTCTGGCCGCCCCACACATTCCCCTTCTGCAAGCAGCTCCCTGATTTTCCTCTGGGGACCACCCCTCTCTACTCTCAGGGACTGGGCTGTGGATTCCACTCCCAGCTCCTGAGAATGGGCTGTGACTGGCCAATCAGAGCATCTCAACCCTCTGAACCTCGTGATTGGCTCAAGGTGGGCATAGGGCTCAAGGACAGCCAATGAGACCCAGTCCTGGACTGGGAGGGAGAAGGTTGCAGAGAGGCTCACGGGCTGAGAGCATGTCAGGTTGGAGTTGCTGGTGACCATTTTGCCAGCCTGAGACCGGAGCCAAGCGAGCAGAAACGTGGGGCTGAGTCCCGATGACGTTAGAGCTCCTGGCTCTCCCTGTGCCTGAAACCAGCTACCTCTGGATGTTTTAGTTACAGGCACCAAATGAAGTCCCTTTTCTGCTTCAGCCAGTTAAAGTGAGGTTTTCTGCCACCTACAACCGAAGACCTCCTCGTGAGACCATGGGCAGCTGTGGGTGGGGCATGGAGGTGCCAGAGCTAAGAAGACAGGGGGCCCAGGGGACCTCGGGTCCGATGGACCCTGGACAATGGGCGGCTATGTTGGGGAGGGCGTAGGGGGCCCTGATGACTCAGTTTTGGGGGGCTATCTGAAGGGTCTGACCATCTCACCGAGCACAGGCGTGCTGTCTAAAACCTTCTGGGGGAGGGTAGTCATCTGCGAGACGGGCTGCTCTGCTCGGCCGAGGACACACTCCAGCTCTCCGCGCACGGCAGCCAGGGCCTCGGGGTTCTTGAGGAGGAAGAGCAGGAGCCAGAAGGCCGCAGGACCCATGTTCCCCTGCAGTGAGAAAGGGGCCCCATTGTACCATTGAGAGGGCAAGCCTGGGGTGTCAGCGGATGGACACAGCTCCGGCCAAGACTCAGGGGTCGCTGGGCCTGGCTTCCCACCCCAGCCCGACCTCTAGGCATGACCCACGGCTCTGCTTTATAGCTTTGGCGGAGCCTAGTGGTGACTTCAAGGCCATTCCTGACATCCCTGACCTGGAGTAAAGCCATTGACCTGCGGTCACCTAGGTCATCTTCAGAGCTAATCAGCGAAAAAGTGCTAATAATAGGAACAAAGTGTGCCAGTTAAGATTATTGTTAACATCTGAGGATGGCTGCCTCCTTGGCCCAGTTCTCCACCCACCCTTTACCATGTGACTTTGCACTTCCTCCCATGAAGGAGGTAAAGTGTATTTCTCTGCCCTTTGAATTTGGGCCGTCACGTGACTTGCTCTGGCCAATAGAATGAGGCGGAATGGACAGAACAGCAGTTCTAAGTCTAGGCCTGAAGCAGCCTTAGGTGTTTCCATTTGCCCGCTTAGCCCACTGGACCCAAGAGGACGATGGGAGGCACTGGGCAGAGCTGAGCTGTCCGGCTGGGCCCAGTCTAGACCAGCTGACTCTGAGTGGATGCACAGACATGTGAGTGAAATAAATGGGCGTCAGTGAATGCTACTGAGTTTTTGTGGTTGTTTGTTACACAACAGTAGCAAACTGATACAATAGCTGAGTATTTACTTTAAAAAATGTTGAGTACTGTGTACATACAAAGCAAAGCAACAATAATCAATGATGACTGTGGAAGCTATGTATTTGTTGAACAAAAATTATTTAAAACTTTCCAATTGCTAAATAATAAGGAAACTGGATGAGATTTCTGGCTTTAAGACCTCAGCCTTGACGGAACATTTTAGTACTCAGGCATTCAACATAGAGCTAAAATGTGTATGGGTACCCTTAACTGAGGCATGGGTGAAGACCAACTAACCTCAGTTTGGAGGAAGATTTCTGTCTACCATAAGTGGCTAGCTCATCTGATCATAATAATGAAATATTAAATAGTCATTCAGTATCATGCTTACCCAGTAATTCTATTTCAGACATAGTTATACACCAATAAAAAGATATTTGCACAAGGCTATTTACCACAGTGCTGATATAATAGTAAGACTGGAATAACCTCGATGTCTATCAATAGATCAATGAGATAAATGATGATCCATCCCTTGGATGACACAGGAAGTCCTTGCAAAGAAGTCAGCTCTGTGAGTACTAATACGGGACTGCAGCCAAGATGCACGGAAACACGCAAACAGCCAGATGCAGCACGAGGCTCAGCGTGCCACCATTGGTGTGTATGTCTACATAGGACAGAGGAAGAAGCACAGACTATCTCTAGGAGGCTCAGATCATTGGCAGCTGAGTGTGTCTCTGGGACAGAAGCTGGGAGGACAGAAACGTAGGGAGGGAAAGACTGGCTTGTCACTGCCTATGTCTTTTTAAACTGCTTGGATTTTTAAAATAATGTACTACTTTTAAGCAAAACAAAAGTGAATGATTTTTACAGGGATCTGAAAGGACATGGAGAAATGCTCATGATACAATATTACATAAAATTAAAAGTGGGACTAAAAACAACCCACATGATCTTAACCACAGAAGAAAAGCAGACTGAAATAGCAGTGAACAAACGCATCCCAGCACCAATGATGGTAAAATAGATTTTCTGTCTTCCTTTTTCTTTAGCCACCATGATGACTTCAGGGCCAAGGAGATGCCAAGTCCCCTGTTCAATGCCCCCGTCAACCAGACACCATTATCACACCTTTTAATGGAAAGGAAAATTAAGCACTCCATCGTCCCGACCCACTGCCCAGCATCTAGTAGACGCTCAATGACATTTGTCGAATAAGCATCTGTGTTCCTCTGGGCCAGGGGCCTGTAAGTCAGCCTGTGAGCTGTCAGAGCCCTGAACTGAGACCGGGCAGAGTTGGGTGCAAACCCAGCACCCCACTTGCAGTGCCTCTGGACAAGTCATTCCCTCCTCTGGGTCTCAGGACCTCCCTCTTGCTATTATAAAATAACAATGTGCTCACGCCTGGGGCAGCCACAAGGGCCCACAGGCCGTGGCTGCAAGCGACCTCCACATGCTGGGCAGAGTAGGTGCTCAGAAGAGGTCTCCCTCCCCTGAGTCCCTCCGCCAGGCTTGAAAACAAGTGGGGGCTTGGACTTCGCTCTGAGGTTTCCTTCCGTAGCTCAGGTCCAGCAGAGACAAGCAAGGTCACTTGCTGTCCATCACTTAAATAGCCAGGGGGAAATAGAGGCGATCAATAATTCAGCTGCCGGTTAACTCAGCGCCAAGGCCATTTTATCTTGCCAGGATGGTCAGGTAGGGGCCGTGGCACATTAATTACAGAGCAAGAGTGGAATGCGAGGCTGCTCAGTTATCTCTGCTTCTGGGAAAAAGCTGTGACGCATTAGAGAGGTGACAAAGACGGCCTTCTACCCAACTGCACAGTTGTGCGTGAGTGTGCAGATGTGTGGGCACACATACATGCATCTGTGTGGTCACAAAAGCATAAGAGATTCTAAATTCGTTACCCTGGAAGTTCAGCTTTCTACACTGGGGCCTCATGTACCCAGGAAGACGTTTCTGCTCTAGCCTCCTTCGCTCTGCTGTAGCCGAAGTTCAAAGGCAAGAGCAAGGAGGGAAGCCTGACCCATGATGGGCCTGCTGGGACAGGCCTTTGTGAACTCTTTGGTCCACCCCAACCTACATCCCCTTAGAATCAGCCTCTTCCCACTGCCTGGTCCTCCCCACGTCCCTGGGTGCTGGAGCCTCCCACTGACCCCTCCATCCGCCTGATTCTAGGCTTTGGGGTCCTGGGTTCCTGGGGCTTTTGCGAGGGCCCTCTGAGAGGCACATGGCACGTGGTGCGTGCTCCATGTCTTCTGAAATGATTATTCCCGTGTCCACTGGGACCTGGAACCACAGCGACCATTTCTCAGCCTCTGGGAACACTTCCCATACTCTGGGTGGCGCTCTCCCACTGCCAGTCCCCTGGCCGCGCCTCCTGTCTCCCTTGCATCTTCCTCACCCCCAGACTGCAGAGGACCAGGGCCTGGTCCCATTCCCCATGTACCCTGGCCCCCAGTGACCTCCAGTCCCTAGTTTCAATACCACCTCTGCACTGACAACTCCCAAACGAACGTCTCCAGCCCCGGCCTGAACCCTGAACTGCAGATGCTTGTCTTTTCTCCAGCGCCCCCCGCCTCCACCACTCTCCATCCCAGACTCAACCCACCCCAAACCAAACCCCTGATGTTCTCCCCCGAAACTTGCTCTCCCCACTACCTACCTCATCTGTGAAGGCCCAAACCTGGAACCATCCTTGTTGAGACCCAATGTCTCAGCCAACAGCGAATCCTGCTTCTCTACCAGGAAATAGGTCCGGAATCCAATCAATCTCCCTCCCACCCTCTGGCCGCGTGTGACGCTCTCTGGCCTGGACATCGCAGTGGCCTCCGCCCTGTGCTCCCGGCCTCCACCTCCCCCATTCAGTCTCTTCTCAGCAACGCAGCCAGAATGACCCCTTGAATGCAGAAGACAGCCGTGTTGCCCAGAGCCCTCAGGGGGCTTCCATCTCAGAGTAGAAGCCAAAGTCCTCCCTGTGGCCTGCGGGGTCCTGCATGGTCGGCTACCTCCATGCCACACGACCCCTCATCCCCACCTCTGCATGTTCTTCTCCCCTTGCCTGGATGCCCTCATCCGATATATCTACATATCTTTCCCCCTCATTTCCTCTGAGTTTCTGACCAGATGTCACCTTCTTGGTGAGGCCTATATAAAGCAGCCCCTGCTCACTCCCCTATGACATTCCCTCCCCCAGCTTTCTAGGTCTCCACAGAACCTATTACCTCCAGTGTATTTTACATGCTCACTGGATTATTACTAGTCTGCCACCACAATGTCGCTGTAGAAGGGCAGGGACCTTGGTTCTGCTCATTGCTCTATGCTCAGCTTCTAGAATGGTGCCTGCACACAGAAAGTCCTCACTAAATAGTTGCAGGGTATGAGCTCTAGTTATCTGTAAAGCACTTACAGGCCGTACACGTATCACTTCCTTTCATCCTCATCACGGTGCCTTGAGGAAGGTACGGCCATGTTCACTTTAAAGATGAGTAAACTGAGGCACCGAGAAGATAAGGGACTGACTTGTCAGGAAGCAGCAGTCAGAGTTCAAATCCAGGCAGGCTGGTCACTGAGTCTGTCCTGAAACCAATGGGCTACACAGCATCTTGGCCCAGCTTTCAAGACTCATGTTCTCGAAGGGTCTTCCCTCCTGCCTGAATTCTGGATGCTCAGCCTTAGAGGGCATCCTGTCCCCAACTCCTGCTCAGCTCTCCTGGTCTACCAAAGGCTGTTCCCCGGACTTTCTGCCACTCAATCTCCAAGGCCAGCATCCAGTTCTGCTGACAGAGGTCATTTCCGCAAGGGATTCTGGGAGCTCCAATCTCTGCCCATAAATATGTTATTAGGCACTAATGGGGCCCAATTGTTGATCAAACCCAGCCCCTGCCCCTTGCTGTCCTCTGCCTACAAGGACAGTTAATGGCTGTGAAAGAAAACTAAAAATAAGTTGCAAGTCGATGAGAGAGGAATTACCGAGAAATGTCACTCTGCGCAACTGTCACTGCCCAGGTGGGGCAGAGAGAAGGAGTGGGGCTCAGGGGGACAACAGCGTCCTTATCCCCGCTTTCTCTCACCCCAATATCTGGTCCATTACTAAGTCCATTGGTGCTGACTCCCTTTTGTTTCCAGAATCTATCCACTTCCTCCCATCGCCCTGGCAACCACCTGGTCCTGCCACCACTGTCTCTTTCTTCATTGGTGTCCTTGCTTCTGCCCTTGCTCCACAGATTCTGTCTCCTTTGCTCAGAACCTCTCCCAGGGCTCCCACCTCACCCAGAGAAAATTCCCAAGTTCTTAGTTACCAAACCCACAGGCCTCCTGTGATCTCTTCCCTCAGTCCCACTCTCCTTCCTGACATGGCTTCAGCCACACTCAACTCCTTGCTATTGCCCAAATGCCTGGCATGATTCAGCCCCAGGGCCTTTGCACTTGCTGTTTCCCCTGCCTACCTACTAGTCTAGCCCCACACTTTCTCCAAGTCTGCACATCTAGCTCTTTTTCATCATCCAGGGCTCAATTCAAACATCTTCTCAGAGGCCTCCCTGGCACCCCTGGCTGCAGTAGACCCCCAGCATTGTTCTATTCATGACCCTGTTTTATATCTTCATGCCAGCATCTACAATCACCCTGTATATGTTTCCTTGCCTGTCTGTCCCACACCCACCCCTACCCCTGGCTAAAACATAATCAACACAAAGCAGGGGCTTTGAGGTCTGCACTAAGTACTCTGTGGAATTTTAAAATGATTCTTCAAAATAACTGGTCCACACATTTAAACAATGTCATGAAAACAGTGAAAGGCACAGGAACTGTCTTATATTAAACTAAAGAGGCAGAATAACTAAATGCACCATGCAATCCTGGATTGAATGATGGACCAAGAGGAACCATAAGGGACATTATTGGGACAATTAGGAAAATGGGAATATGGACTATATATTAAATAATGGTTTATCTCTGGGTTAATTGTCCTGAATTTGTTCATTGTACTGTGGTCATGTACGAGAAAATTCTTGCTCCTATGAGATGCATGCTGAAGTAATTAGGGGTAGAGAGTCATGCTGTCTGTAAATTACTTGCAAATGATTCAATAAAATAATCATAGTAGGAGACAGAGAGAGGGAGGAAAAACAAATGGGGTAAAATGTTTAAAAGGGAAAAATCCAGGCGAAGTTTATACAAGAGTCCATTAAACTACTCATACAACTTTTCTATAAGTGTAATACTTTTCCAAATTAAAAAAGGAATCAGCATTGAATGAATGATCCTGTTCAGGATACTGTTTCACAGTTAAGAGTCAGGGAATTGGGGCAGACAGCCGGGTGCTTGTGCACAAGCCCACACCCACCCTCACTGGTGCACATTCCTAAGTGCACAGCTACATGCACGTACCCACATAGACACTCACACACACCTGCACACTCCCCCTTGCACACCATGCCCACCTGCGTGGCCCACAGCTGCAAGACCAGGGCCCGTGCCTGCACCTCTTCGGACACGCCCATCTCCGCCAGGTGCTGCAGGTAACTCTCCAGCCATTTGCTCCGCTGGGCCCGGGTGACCAGCCTGGCTGGGGACAACAGCTTCCACAGGCGACCTTTGACCCTGCCCACATGGTCCTTATCCCCTGCAGGGACAGAGCACAGAGGGTGGAGGTTACAAATCGACCCCCAGCCCACGGCCACCTCAGCCCTGATCTGTGATGAAGCCAAGGGTCTTCTGAGTGTCATTCTAGGGGGGAGGGGCCTTCCTGTCAGAAAGAAGTTTCGGGAAGCCCTTTAAATGCTGACTTATTGTCTGTCTCACCCCCAGTGAGTGGACAGGAGCAAGGGGCCTTATCTATTTTATTCACCTCTGTGTCCCCAGCACCTGATCCATAGTAGGTGCTCAATAAGTATGTTATTAATGAGTAAACAGTGGTTCTTTACACAGCACGAGAAGGAACACGAGACACCAAGCAGCATTCCCTAGGCCTAGACCCATGGAGTTAGAGGTTCGAATCCCAGCACCTCCATGCTAAGTGGGCTTGGCTGAGGCCCTGTCCACCTCTGGGCCTCAGTCACCCCATCTGTAAAACAAGGGGCCCGGGCTCGAGTGCCTCTCAAATTTTTCCTCAGGAACTCCTCCATCCCCTGAAGGAAATGGGGGCACAGTCCAGAAAGCCCCCATTTGGAGCTAGATCTTTAAAGTCTGTGTTTTATCTCTAAAATGAATTAGTATAGGTTTTTGCAGCATATTCTCTGATTCTTTAATAGAAGAATGCCTTTCCCCCAAAGCAAAAGAAAATAGCCTCCTCACCCCTGCAATTATCCAATAAAATGAGTGTTCTAGAAAGTACCTTGCCCCCAGCTCCCTACTATCAGAGAAGCACCAGACTCAGTAGTCTAAGGATTGCCGAAAGGACCAATTTTCTTTTAAAATACATTTATGGTTTTAAAAGCAGAAAAGAAGTAATGCAGGAACATGGCAAAGAAAATAAGAATAAGAAAAAGGAACTCTCTGAGTACAAATGGGTGTATTGCATAAAGTAACTTTCTCTCCATCCCATCTCAGCCTTTCCAGAAGCAAAGATCTATACATGCCCCTACATTAAAACAAACAAACAAACAAACATGGATGTTAACGAAACTGACTGTGATAATCATTTCACAATCTATGGAAGCCAAGTCATTATGCAGTACACCTTAAATTTACAGAATGCTGTATGTCAATTGTATCTCAATAAAACCAGAAGAAAATAGAATAAAAAGCACAATATAACCACCGCTCCACACTTTCTGTGCAACAGTAGACTTCATCTATAGCAGTACACCACGTTGTTTTACAGTCGCATGGTTTTCCTGTATGTGAATGCATCATTTATTTCATCTGCCCCTACTGGTGGACATTTGTTTCTAGTGTTTGCTCTGACAAGCAACGTGGCAATGAATATCTTTGTGTGCCTGTAGACATATGCAAGCATTTGTGTAGAATAATCCCAAGTAGTGGAAGTTCAGAATTAAAGGACTGTGCATTTTATATTTTGATAGGTTCTAAGAACAGCTTTGCCCACCAGTCTCCAGCCCCTAGCGGAGAAACCTTCCCCAACATCGCCACCTGCTGCCCACAATGAGAAACGCAGCCTTCTTATAACCAGCCCAAGGGCTGGCTGCTCCCACAGTGACGGACGGTCCCCTGGGCATCTACCCAGAATCCCCTGAAGCATCTGTGTGGAGGAAAGAGCAATGGAGAAACCGCTCTTTGCTGGAGAAGCCATAGGTGCTGCGACAGCCACGTGCTTTATGCATAGGATTTTGCAACCAAACAGACCAAGTTTCCATTTTGCTGGCTCTGCCACTTACCTACCAGCTGTGTGTCTATGGCAAGTGACCTCTCTGAGCCGCAGTTTCCTTACCTGAAAAATGGGCATAATAATACCAAACTTCCAGCATTGATGGCACGATTCAGTAAGATAAGGATTTTACCTCTAAAAAGACATTCAGAGACAAGAATAGGCAACTCACAGAAAGGAAAAAAGCAAATAGCTGGTAAAACAAAAAGATGTTTCATCAAAGTCATCAGCGAAATGCCCATAAAGCCAGGTGCCCTTTTTGCCCATCAGATTGGCAAGGATTTAAAGGCTGATAACTGCATGTTGACGAGGATGTGGGAAAAGGCAAATGAAAACAAGTTACACGGTTCTGCCCATCAGATCGGCAAACAAGTAGAAAGACTGATAACATCTGGAGTGGAATGAGCAAGCGCTTTCCCTTTCGGTAGGCGTATGAATTGCTCTAGCATTTTGGAAATGATGCAGCGGTAGCTAATAAAAATTTTAATGGGTATGCCCTTTGACCTGGCAAACCCACTTCCAGGAAACTGTCAGTGAGAAGTAAAATCACCAGTACAATGAAATACTATTAACAGTCACACACACATACACAAGGAAACAGTTATAACCACCCCTTGTAGTAGGGTGGCTGCCTAAATACTGACATGTAAGGACTAGAAAAATGTCTAGTTTTCTATGTTAATTTTATATCCTTCCACTTTGCTAGATTCTTTTTTCTGTCTTTTCTTTTTTCATTTCTTTTTGTTTTTTGTTTTGTTTTGCTTGAGTCAGTTTTATCATGGGTTTTCTGGAATTTTTCCAGGTATAGTATCAGATCATCTGCAAATAGGGGTAGTTTTACTTCCTCTTTACCCATTCTTATATTGGTAATTGATTTCTCTTATCTAATTGCATTGGCTAAAAACCTCTGGAAGATGTTTGTATTGACAGGGGAGAATGTGTCTATATTGTTAGGTTAAAAAAAAGCAAGTTGCAAATAACAGATAGAATCGCTTTTTGTCAATATACACAGAGACATGCTAAATATGCAATTTGTCTCTCTTTGCAAAATAGAATATCCATAGAAAACTCTGTGAAAGGATATATATCAGCATATTAACATTGGTTTTTCTAGGAATCGGGGCCTGTTAGAGTATTATTACTTCTTACTGTCAACATCTATGAATTGCTAACCACAAGAATATGTTTCTTTGTTAATTTAAGCAATTGAGTGTGTTAGAGTTAGGTGTTTAAAAATACATAATAAAGGAAATGAGGTGACGAACAGTTGTGAACACTGAGAGAGACAATGCTTAATTAGCCTGGTATCTGGCACATAGTAAGTGCCCAAAAAAGACAGCCCATCCTGACTGCCGCCTTCTAAGAAGATCCTACCCTTCTCCCCATTTTACAGACACGATCCTTCACCTTGAGCTTGGCTGCCCCTCTGGGTCCCTCAGTCTGCCCCACTCCCCCCGGGGCCCACACAGTGCTTACCCACTGACAGGGAGCCCCGCGCCAGTTTGGGGAGCAGCAGGTCGAGCTGGCGGAAGGTGTGGAAGACGTCGGCTGAGTGGGCGCGGTCGTGGGCCTGGCTCTGGTGGGTGCGTGGCAGGGCCTCGACTCCGTACAGAGTCAGGTAGCCGGCTCTGGGGGCGGCAAACAGCAGATCAGGGCGCCTCCTTGGACATTCCTGGCCAAACCCTCCCACGGCAGCCTACGAACTTTTCTCCGTGGAGACACCTAGAGCACCTGCTTCTCCTACTCTATGCCTGGACCCTTCTGGGCCGGCCGGTCACTGTGAAGAAAACAACAAAACCCTCAAGGCCCCATAGAGTGGACACTCTCGTGCCGGAGACAGACCACAGACAAGACCAACGAGTGAATGAGCAGTAGTATGTCAGCTGGTGCTCAGGGGGGCAGGGGGGAGGGGCTCCCCATGAAGCTGACCCCTGAAGGGTGAGGAGGCGACAGCCAGGAAGGAACAGAGGGCAGGGGTCCGAGGCAGAGGGAAGAGCGAGCGCCAACGTTCTGAAGCAGGAAGGAGATGGGGGTGTTGAGGAGCGACCAGAGCAGAGTGAGTGAGGGGGGCAGGAGGGTGAGATGGGGCCACAGACCAGGGGAGGAGGCTCCATGTGGGCCACAGACCAGCCGGGGGAGTCCCGGCAGGCTCCCTGGTGGAGGCAGGGTCTGAGCTGAGACCTGCAAGATGAGCAGGGGGAAGTGGGGTGTAAGGGGTTCCAGCAGAGGTCACAGCCTGGGCAAAACCATGACCCAGTCAGAGAGCTGCCAGATGTCGCTGGCCCAGGCGCTGAAGCCAGAACGTGAGGGGACAGGGGCAAGAGGGGTCTGGGAGCTGGCAGGGCTGGTCACACAGGGCAGGGCAGGGAGGGGGGCTGCAGTGGGGAGAAGGTTGGGCTTGACCTGAGGGGTCCTGAGGGTCTGAGCAAAAGAGGGACAGGGCCTGATGGGATGAGACATTGGAACAAGTGCACTTGTACACACACACACACACACACACACACACACACACACGCACACATCACCACAGGAATGTTCCCGGAGGACATGTTTTCACCACCAGCCACTTTGAATGCTGCAGGAGCCCAGCCCCAGATCCATGGGCCTCACTCTGGGAGGGAAATCAGAGGTTTTCACTTTTTCCACATGGTGGGAGGGGTTAGGGCCGCTGCAAAGAGATGCCACTTGGATCCTATTGCTCCCCCTTGAGAAGGGGAAGGTGGAAGGGGGAGGGCGGGGCTGAAAGACGCCTGTCTCGTTCCCATTCTGTCCTTTATCTGCACAGTGTGGGCACATAGTAGGCCCTCAATAAGTGTTCGCTGGATGGATGTGGATGGATGTGGATGGATGTGGATGGATGGGTGATGGCTACATGAGTGGATAGGTAGGTGGATGGGTGATTGGGTAGATGAATGGATGGATGGCTAGAACTTAATGCTGAGAACACTGACCTTGGGAGGCTATCACAAGGTCATTATGATTCTGAGATTAGTCATCCGGGCTACTGTCTACCTTTCCCCTACATCCCACACACCTCCCCCTCATCCAACCTTCCCTTGCATGCCCCCCAGAGATAGAGAGCTCACGACCTGCCCGTCCCCCTGGACTAGGAGAAAACAAGCCTTCCTTCAGAACAGCTGAAGTGAGCTCCTTCCACAGTCCAACCTGAGGGCCCTCCTCGTGCCTCTGCATCACCCAGGAGGAATCCTCTCCCCTCCCCGTCCAAATGCGTGCGGCTCTGGGCCGCTCTTCTCCGGGCTAACGCTCCCCGATCCCTACGGCACAAGCAGGGCAGCCCGCAAACGGGATCCCGCCCACATGCGTGCTTTGCTTGGCCAGGAGAGGTTTTCTAAGAACACACTGAATGCATGTTTAAACACTTGGGGGAATTCACACAAAATCTGGACTTCCCCCTCATCTCATCTTGGAAAAGGGCAGAATCTGGCCAGCAGGCTGGAGTTGAGTCCTGGCCTCCCCTTTCAGACAGGAACAGGCTGGCAGGGTCCTCCCCAGCCTCTGCGGTCTCCGTGACGCTGCAGTTAAACACCTGTCACCATTTATCATACTTGCACTGTGTAGAGAACCACTTCCCTGTGCATAGATTTCTACCAAACTAGGCAATGAAACATAAACCAAAAAGAAAACCAAGAAGGCCATGAGGTTTCACACCGTGGAAGTGAAGGTTCTTCCTATGGTGTCTCCACTTCAAAATAGCTCATTACCTGGCTGAAGACACACAATAAGCACATGGGTGGAGATATATATATATATATATATATATCCTATAGATGATGCTAGAAGCTATGAAGACAAATAAAGCAGGAATGGGCTAAGTCATGAGAGAGGGCCATCATATTAAATGGGGGTCTCAGCACAGGCCTCTCCAAGGAGGTGACCCTTGGGGTCCCAGATGCAAAATGTCACCTTGCAGTCTTGGCTCTGAGTGTCCCAAACTGCTCTCCCACCCACAGCCTCCTCATCGTGTCCCGGCTGCTAGCAATGGCTGGCCCGGGTCTGGAGTGGGGGCCGCCTGCCCGTGGGCTCACCTGAGCAGGAAGCTGTAGGAGAAATCGAGGAGCCCCATCTCATGCCAGCCCTCGCCCGCTTCCGTGGTGTCACCCAGCAGGACAGTGCGGAGGTTGGTATGCATGGCTTCTGTGAGCGCCTGCAGGTCCCTGTGGACGAGAGTTCTGGGGCAGAGAGCCCAGGAGTGAGTGTCCAGCGTCCAAAGGGAAATATTCGCACACAGGCACCTCCCTCCTCAAACCCCAGGGCTTCGGTTCCTTGCTGGCAATGGGGGCTTTTGGAAGATTGGCTTAACCAAGATGATAGTATTATTCTTACTATCCTCATCAACAGCGTCGGCCATTGCTATTTATTAGGTGGTAAGCATAATGATCTCCTTCATCTTTTGAAAGCCCCAGGATAACAGTTACTCTTATGATACCCATTTTACAGAGAAACTCAAGGACATAGAGCGACATGCCCAAGGTCATCCAGCCAGGTAAGCGGCCCAGCTCCAGAGTCTTAACCACCGTGGTGGTTAACCTCAGCTCACAGAAGCTTGGGTGAGGAACCCCCAGACTTCTGGAAGAGAGAGAACTAAGAGGCCAACCCTTTCTTCTTGAGATCCCGTCAGGGAGACCTGATTGGATAAGTGTCCCCTCCTCAAGGACTGCGAATGAGAGACGACCCCAAGAGGATGTGACGTGCGGAACAGGGAGTCTTGCGGGTGGCCTAGTCATCGTGTGTGACTAGGAGTCTGAGGAGAAAACCAGATCAGAGAACGTGTGGGGCTGAAGCCGGGAACCTCTCTGTACTGAGCCTCCACAATACAGAGCCAACACTGAACCTTGAGTGAGTGTGTCCTGAGAAGCCAGGAACGGTGGGGTCTTAAGGCTCCTCTACAACCTGTGCAGGGATGTAGACCAGAAAGGGCACATGAGCAAGTGGACAGCAGGGAGGGCCCTGCAGAGGCCATGGTCAACAGCGACACCTTGTGGCAGCAATAAGAACGGAGCTAGCGCTCAGAAAAGGCGCTCCAACTCTTTCTTGCCCCTGCTGTTTGCAAATAAGATGGGCCTCTTCAGAGTGAGTAAACCCCTGAGTTTTTGGATAACTCAAGAGGGAAAAACTTCCAGAGGGGTTCCATGAACTACCAGGTAATAAAAGCTTTAGCACGTTCAAGTTGGAACATTGTTGGAATAACCATAGACATGGCCCGTGTGACATAATGTGCTGGACTCCCCACAGCGCCTGGCACATTGTAAGAGTGCTCAGTACATGGGAGCTATTTTCCTGGCCCCGCTCCAGGCACTGTCTTCGGCCACTCACGGTTTCATCTTGGCCTTTTCGTCACTGGGGTTGTAATGTGGAAGCTGTACGTCGAAGATCCTCTCCATGAGGAAGACGGCATAGGCGTGGAAATCCAGCTTGGTGCGAGGCTCCCACACCACCGAGTCGTAGGAATGCGGGTCCAGGAGGACAGTGATGTACCTGCCCCCCACCAGCACCTGGGAAGTTGGCAGGACAGGGAGAGGAATGCCCTGTGAACAACAGCTGCTCCCAGTAGTCAAGGGCTTACCCCATGCCAGGCACTGGCCCCACCAGGGACTGAATGGACATGTTCTCATCTACCCCTCACGGCCACCCTGTGAGGGAGGGACCATCATTCACCCATCCAGTGGAAAGGCAAGGCTTAGAGTCACACCATGTGCCCAAGATCTCACACAGCGGAGAAGTGGCAGACCACTGGATGGGTGTTGGATGCGTGGGCTCGTATATGGATAGATACTGAAGGAATCAGTAACCAGGTATGGCAGGCCCAGCTACTTATTCCCTCCCCCCCCAAGAGGGACAAGAGGTACTTACCGTAAAAATATCACCATGCTTCTTCTTCATCCTAGTGAGGAAGCTGGCAGCATCTTTCCCAAACTCCAAGGCATAGCCTAGCCAGGGGACACTGCCCAGGTCCAGCGGAGGCTCGCCCGGCCGCCTGCAGAGCCACGGCACTCGTCAGCGTTTGGTAGAGCAGGGCAGAGGGTGAAGTGTGTAGGGCACGGGGCGTGGCTTTAAATGACAGGTGTAGGGAAGGCTTCCTTGACCAAGAACCTGAAGGCAGGAGGGCAGGAGCCACCTGGGTGGATTATCTCGATGAAGAGCTTTCCAGGCAGTGGGAACAAGTTCAAAGGCCCTGAGGTTGGATCCTGCCCAATGTGTTCTAAGAACAGTACGGGGGTTGTAGGGGGCAGTGTGACTGGATTGGAGGGAGCGAGGAGAAATTGCAGAGGCTGAGGCCAGAGCAGTAATGGGGCCCAGACCATGCAGGGCCTTGTCAGCAGTAGGGAGGACTTCGGTGTGTCCCTGAGTGAGGTGAGAGCCAGGGGAGTTTGGAGAAGAGCAAGGACACGATTTGGGTTAGGTGTTTGCAGGATCCTTTTGGCTGCTAAGTAGAGAGCGGATGGTAGAGGGCAGAGAGCAGAAGCTGAGGCACCAGCTGGTCGGGGTGGTCATCTCTCCGTGGGTGGGAGAGCTTTCCAGAACCCAGTAGTATTGAGAGTTCACTGTTGGACCAGGGTTGTGGCCACCTCACACTCCCTGTCCTGCCCACAGAGAAAGGGCGAGACTGCACAGCACAGCTGGGGGGCAGAGGGCAGGAGAAGAACCAGCCTCGGACCCCTAGCTGCCCCTCACCTGCTCAGAGGCACCTCAGGTGGCCAGAGGCCAGGTTTAAGGCCTGTGGGGATGCCCAGGGGTGCATGCTAGCTCCGCCATGGGGCGGGAAGGTTGTGTGTGTGTCACATTCAACGTCAGCATCATCTGTGAGGGCAGAGGGACTCCTGAGGATTTAGTGACAGTATTTATAGCTCACTGTGGTAGACAGAATCTAAGATGACCTTATATAATGCCCTCCCACGGAGTGGGGGGTAAATGGCACCGTCGACTTTAAGAAAGAACGATTCCTTTAGGGGGCCTGACCTAATCAGGTGGGGACAGGGCTCTTCCTCGCTAAAGAGATTCGAAGTATGAGAGAGATTTGACATCAGGGAGTCTCTGTTGCTGGCTTTGGAGATGGAAGGTGCCACATGGCAAGGAGCGCAGGTGGCCTCTAGGAGCTCTGAGTGGACCTTGCTGAATGCAAGCAAGGAAATGGGGACCTCAGTCCCACAACTGCAAGGAACTGGATGCAGCCAGATGCCTCCCTGGAAGTTCCTGAGACCTCAGTTTCATCCTTGTTAGACTCTGTGAACGGAGAACCCAGTCATACAGTGCCTGACTTCCAACCTGCTGAACTGTGAGCTAATAAATGGGTGATATTTTAAGCTGTTGGGTATGTGGTGATTTGTTACACAGCAAGAGATAACTAGTACACTCAAACGTACATTGCACTTGCACTGGGATCTGCCCTTGGCCAAGCATTTAATATGTGAACATTCATCTCATCCTCTAGTTGGCACCTCGCGAGGGCGACATCATGATAAAAAAAATGGGCCACATAATATTGAGGGCGGGTGCTCACAGTGGACCTCTTGGAGGTCCCTAAGCCTAGGGTAGGACCCCAGTTTTGGTCTTAGAATGATTAGAATCACAAGGATGCAGAAAGCGCTTTTTCTGCTGAGTGACTGAGTAAGTAACTGAGTGAGTGATCCCACCTCTTCTCACTGTGGATTCATTCACCCCTGCAACAAACATTAACCATGAAGCAGCACCATTCCGGGACCTGGAGACGCATCAGTGAACAGGGCAGACAAGGCCCCTGACCTCATGAACTTTACATGAGAGACAAAAAACAAAAAAGCAAAATATTTTCAGAGAGTGGGAAGTGTAATGAAGAAAATAAAGGAGATACCACTTGACCACAAAAAGACAAATAACCCAATTGAAAAAATGCATGAAGAATTTGACAGAACATTTCTCCAAAGGAGATACACAAATGGCCAGTAACACATGAAAAGATGTTCAACATCATTAGTCACTGGGGAAATGCAAATTGAAACCACAATGCAGTACCACTTAACACCCATGAAGGTGGCTGTAATAGAAGGAAGGAAGGAAGGAAGGAAGGAAGGAAGGAAGGAAGGAAGGAAGGAAGGAAGGCAGGCAGGCAGGCAGGCAGGCAGGCAGGCAGGCAGGCAGGCAGGAAGGAAGGAAGGAAGGAAGGAAGGAAGGAAGGAAAATGCTGGCAAGGAGGTGGAGAAATTGGAATCCTCATATATTTCTGGTAGGAATGTAAATGGTACAGTCGCTTTGGAAAGCAGTCAGGCAGTTCCTTGAAAGGTTACACAGAGCTACTATACAACCCAGCAATACACTCAAAGGAAATGAAAACATGTTCACACATAAACTTGTACATGATTGCTCATAGTAGTGTTATTCATAATAGCCCCGAAGTAGAACCACCCAAATGTCCATTGATGGATGAGGAATGGATAAACAAAATGTGGTCTACTCATGCCTTGGCACATTATTCAGCCATAAAAAGGACTGAAGTACTAAATCATGCTACAATGTGGAAGAACCTCAAAACCATTATGCTAAGTGAAAGAAGCCAGACACAAAGGCCACATATTTCATGATTCTATTTGTATGGAATGTCCAGAATAGGCAAGTCTATAGAGACTGGAGGTAGATTAGTGGTTGTCAAGGGCTGAGGGCTGGGGAGAATGGAGAGTGACTTCTAATTTGGAGTGGTGAAAATATTCCGGAGTTAGACAGTGGTCATGATTGCACAACCCTGTGAATGTTCTAAAAACCACTGAATTATCTATTTTAAGAGGGTAAATTTTATAGTATGTGAATTAGACCTCATTAAAGAAAAAAAAGGGTGATATGAGATAGTGGGGGGAGGAGTGGTCAGGAAGGGCCTCTCCGAGGAGATACCATGTGAGCAAAAATCCAAAAGATGAGGCGGGAGTACACTAGAGAGAAGAGCATTACAGGCAGGGGGAACAGCAAGTGCAAAGGCCCTGAGGTAGCAGTGCACTTTATGAGGTTTTCCCGACAGCAGGAGATAACATTGGAGATGATCTGTGGACCATGAGGACCTGAGGGTCAAGGAGAAAGCCCGGCTTAGACACCCAGTGAGCTGGGAATCCCCTGGAGGGTTTGAAGTGGGAGTTGGCAAGTGATGTGGTTATGCTGTTAACAGGTGGCAACAGAGGGAGAGGCGGGAGAGCGATGGGTCAGGAGACCACCGATCATCCAGGACAGCAAGGATGGCGAAAGCAGAGGCCATGCCCCCAGGGAGCCAGGCCGAGCATGAGGGCCCCACCCCCAAGACAGGGGCCTTTAGCGCCCCTCCCCCAGCCCACTAGCAGAACACCAACTTCTCTTCCTCCTTCCCCTCGCTCTCTGCCTTCCTCCCCCATGGCCTCCTACTCCCTCCATCTCTGGCTGTGCCCCAACATCACCCAAAGGGGAGGACAGGCAGTAGAAAGAGAGACTGGCCAGATTTGAGGAAGGGGGTTTGGGAAATATGGGAGCAGAAGCAGAGATGAGGCGGAGGGCCTTCCCCAGTCAGCCCTGCCTCCCTCCCCTACCCCCCCTCTGCTTCTGAGCACCACTAAGGGCCTGGGACTCTACGGGGATGCAGGAAGGGGCTGGGCAGGCCTTTCCCTTCGTGTGTTTGTCAGTGGCTGGGTCAAGGCCGCTTCCCCTGAAGCCTCCACTGAAAGGTAAGGGTCACACTGGCAGAGCCCAGGGTCAGGCTGGTGCCCACTGGCAGGGAGAGAGGGGGGGCATTTTGGGGGGGCATGATGGTTATGAGCCCAACTTCAGCACCACACTTCCTAGCTTCCTGGCTTCCTGGCTTCAGATCCCGGCCATGCCTCTCACTGGCTGGGAGGCTTTGCTTCTCTCCCTGCCGCAGTTTCCTCATCTGAAAAATGGGAGTGACAACATTTATGGCCACCCCAGGCTGTGATGCAGGTGAAGGGAGTTACAGATCAGTGAGTACCTGGCACCTAGTAATTGGGGAACAACTAGGTGGGTCTGAAAAACAGTAGAAGCTCTGGTGTCACTTATTGAGTGACAACGATATCTTAGGCACTGTGCATTTCCCAAAAGTTGCTTGGTAACAATGGCTAATACTCAATGAGCCCTGCCTTTGTGACCCTACGAGGAAGCAACTATGACTATCAAGCCCATTTTACAGAGGAGGAGACTGAGACACAAAGGGGCTGAGACACTTGCCCCAGGACCCACGGCGGAGGACCTGGGTTTCTAATCCGCACAGATCTGGCTGCAGGGATGCTACCCTGGGCCCAGTGGCGCCGTGTGGACGTGTGCATCCCACTTTGCAGAGGAAGCTGAGACTCAGAGAGGTTTCAGCTACCTGCCCAAAGGCAGGGCGGGAGATTTCCCTGCGATGTCTCGGAGGCTGTGGGTGCGGCTGGGCTTCCTTTCCCTGCCCTTTATCCCGGGAGCTCCCCAGCGAGCCAGGTGTTATTTCTGGCAGCTTTCCTCTTCCCCCCAGAAAAGTCCCAAGGTGGTGCAGACAAAGGCAGGAAGCAGAGAGCCGGGCATCTGACCTCACATGTGGCCACTGGCTCCTCCAGCCCCGGGCCCTGAATCTAACTCAGGCCCAGGCCACATTCCAGGGTGACTCAGCCGTGGCCAGCAAGGCCCCTTTTGGGGTCTGCGGTCTCTAGCCTCTCCCACGGACACTCTCACTGTTCTGAGGCACTGCCAGGCGCTGGGGAAAAGAGGGGGCAGCGTGACCAGTTCCTGCCCACTCCATAGCTGATTGTCGTCTGCCCTTTCTGGTTCCGACAGACACGAAGGCACCTTTTTTGGTTCTCCCCTTGCGCTTTGATTCCCATCGTGTGAGTTCCTTCAGAAACTTCCCATTTCTCCCTCGCTCAGCGACCCCACCGCCAACCCCATCACCTGTCCTATCTCTCTCCACCTGACCCTTTGGAAATCAAGGGAGAGGGTCAAAGATAGATATCACCCACCTTTGTCTCTTAAGGTATCACACCTTCACTGGATGAAAGTTCCATGAGGTAGGTGCTAGCACATAGAATAGTGCCTGGCACCTAGTAGGTGCTTAATAAATGTGTCAGATAAATGAATCAGGTACACAATTGGGGCTCAATGAGCAGCACCTGCTTCCCAGAGTTGCTAAGAGGGTTAAAGGAGCTAGCACAGGTTAAGCACCCGACAGGTAATCCATGTTTGGGATTGCCCAGAGCTGCATCATTTAGCTGTGCAATGTTGGTGGGTTGCCTGACCTCTCTGTCCAGTAGTTTCAACTCAATTCAGGGTCTCAGGCTCCATCAAGTGGGATTAAATGGAGGAACAGCAGGGGGTTGGTTGCTTGGAACAATCCCGAGCTTCTGTTTAAACTGTTTAACCCACTCTTTCTCCAGGGCACACCCACAGGATGTCTGCCATTAGCCAAGAGTCTCCCTAACCCTCTTCCCCTCTCCCCTTGCATTGACTCCCACTGTGTAGAAAAAGCACACGGTCATCTTGCTTTAGTTTTTGTTTTCCTGTTTTTGTAACAGACATAGATTCAGAGAATTGTTTCTCGACATGAGGAAGAAACAGTAGAGCAAATGTAGTGATAAACAAAACAGCTGTGTTGGAGAGGCAATAGAGAGTGGTGGGGACTGTGGCAAGGTTTAGAGCGGGCTCTACTGCTGAGTCCCAGGCAAGTGTTGCCAGATCTTCCCATTTTTCACAAGAAGCTGGAAACCTGGAGCTTTGCATGTGGAATCTCCCAAATCTCTCCCCTTGTGCACATCACACCCACCTGGAACTAACTCCAGCCATGGGCCACCATTTAGTGACCTCTGGTCAGTGCATATTGGAATGAGACAGATTTATTCATGCCTAGAAATTCCGTATCCTGCAAGGGCCCAGATCAGCCCTCGAGCCACCAGGAACCCTCATCTGCTTCCACTTGTCCCCCCAGAAAAAGGGCTTTCCACCCAGGACACTTCTCCCAACACTCCTCGCAGCCGTCAAAGAGATGCATTCCACCTCGCGAAGTGGCGGGGACGTGAGAGGCCAGCTAGGCAGGCCACCTCAGAGTACAGATGGAGAAACTCCGGCCAGAAAACCAAGGAGACTGTTTCTGATAGTGACATGGCAGATCAGAGCCTCAGGGGCACAGAAGTCAGATTCCTAACTCTCAGCTCCCCGGGAGAAAACAGTCACAGTTATCAAGCTGGCCTTAAAAATTCCTGCCATAATTGCAGGAATGTGATTCAGACTGGGAACTACATAACATTAAGAGGTATTTTATATATTCTCAGGCAGGATAATAGAGGTATGATTGTCATTGTTTCTTTGACGTGCGTTCTGAGATACCTTTGTTGTGAGACATTATGACATCTGTAATTCACAAAAAATATGAACAACTGTCAAAGTGATGGGGGTTTTTATATGATTCTATTTTTCTATATAGTTGAAAATTTTCATTAGAAAGTTTTTTAGTAAAAAAAAAAACCAAAACAAAACCAAAGCCAGAAGTTAAGATAGAGTTGCTTACTAACTGAAGTAGTGATTTTTTTCTTTTTATGAGAAAAAGCATAAATTTTAGAACTGGCCAGATGTAGAATATAATTTCTGTGAGGCCCGAAGGAGTATGAGCATGACCCCCAGGGTCAGCCAGGAGAAATAAGCTAAGGGAAGTGCAGGGCCTGGCTTGTTTTGACCTGAACTTTGGATCACCGCCTACACAACATCAGTATCATCTACCTCTTTTCCAACATTTAATTGTTTGTCCTTCCTTAAGAATCTTCTGGTGGTAGCTGCATCTCTTACTATCTTAACATCACGTGGTTCTAAGACTTTTGAGCATTCAGATCACAAATATAATGTGTGGGAAGAGTGGGAGTTCATTTTTCCTGGGAATCCAAATATCTTGCAGCCCAGATTTTTAATCCAGGCAGACCCTGGGCAAGGTGCTTGGCTTCTCGGAGCCTCGGTTTCCTCCTCTGTAAAATGAGGGTAAAAAGTGCTCCCTCTGCAGAGGAGAAAATCAGATTGGGGCCCCCATGGGGTCTCCCCATGGTCCATGCAACTGCTCCTCAGCTGTCAGTAACCCCCATACTCACACTTCTCCCCGATACCTACTTGTTGACCTTCCATACATATGAAAATCAACGACCCATCCTCAAAAATAAATTAGCTCTCTGGATTGACAGCAAGAATGAGCTAAAGCAGTATTTAATTGGCCTTCTTCCAAACCCAACGATTCCATTCTCATCTACTCTAATATGATTATGATCATTCATATTTAAAAAACTAGGAAACTGAGGCAGAGAACAGTCACGCAACTTGCTCTCATTCCTACAGGCTGGAAATTTCCACACACTGAGCACCCAGATTCCCCGCCTCCCAGACTCCACTCCTGGCACGTAGCGTTTTTCTGGCTGTCCCCAGCGCCCCAGAGCAAAGCACAGACCAGGGGGCGCCCCCGGCAGACCATAGCATATTGTCTGAAATAGCAAAAACACTGAAAACAACCTAGAAGTCCCCCGATAGCGACAGGGATAAAAAAGGAAGAGAGAGGCCCGCCGCTTACACTGTGGAATCCTACATAGAAAATCAAAAGAATGGATTAGATCTCCGTGGAGCAACGGAGAGAGGTGTCAAAACTCAAATCTGGAGTGAAAACAGCCAGCGTAGTCTGGAAACATCTCTAGACAGAGTATCCACAAAGCCTGACAACTTAGGAAACATAATTCATCATAGGGAAACTTATTGTTGTCTTTTTCTTTTTCATTTTTCCCCCAGGTGAATGATTAAAATACATGGCTGTGAATGTCATCTGGAAAGGAGTGTATTGGCGAAAGAAAAATATCGTGAACTGATTGTTGGATATTCAACTAACATATCATTTAAAAATAAAGCCTCTGGAAAATTTCTGGAATTTTTGAATAGTCTGATTCTCACACACACACACACACACACACACACACACACACACAGCCTTGTATTATCTGCAGGCTCAAGTCTATGTGTAACAAGTAATATAAAAAACATCAGGGGAGACTAAAGAGATGGATTGGATCCTGGAACAGAAAGAGAACACTAATGGAAAAACTGATGAAATTAAAATAAAGTCTGGAGTTTGCTTAGTCGTAACAGACCAGGGTTGGTTTTTCATTTTGACAAACGTATCTTGATAATGTAAAATGTTCACAAGAGCAGAAAGTGGCCGAGGGAACTCTTTGTACTGCCTTTGCAACTTCTGTGTAAATATAACACTAGTCTAAAATGAAAAGTGTACTTTAAAAAAATCTAGAAGGTTGCCCCCAAACTGGTCCACAGGAGAGGCCCAGAATTGTCGGAAGGTGGTTAGGAGGGCTTACCTATAACGGGATAAATATTTACTTCAAGCCAAATATATTCGCCTATTTCTTGTGCATTTCAAATTAATTTTTGACAGGTTTTATAGAAAGAAAAAGACCTACAGCCGGCTATCTCCCTGGCTTGAAGTATATGAGCTGTACTTTTCCTCCTAACTAGCAGATTCTCGATGGAGCAGGAAAACCTTTGGGATGGCGGCTGAACGGTCTGGCCCTGGTTCCACCTTCCCAGGCTGTGGGAGCTCAGGGGTGGGGAGAGCCCTCTCTGGGCCTCAGCTTCTCCCCTGGCAGATGGAAACGCAGAGGCTACTCAGCCCCCTCGTCCAGGTCGGGGGACCCTGTGGAAGGTGTGTCCAGGGTCACTCCGTAGGGCCTCTGCCTGCCCAGCCTCAGCGCGCCCATCTGCGCATTGGGGGTGAGGAGCGAGTCTCGCCCTTGGGCTGCAGACAGCAGGGCAGGTGGGCGCCGGATCCAGGTAGCCCCGAAGCGTGGGAGACGGCTGCTTCCAAGGGGTCATCCCGAGCCTGCCGGCGCGCACAGACCCCGGTCCTGCCCGGAGCCCCCCGCTGGGTTCCTGCGCCCGGGCACCCGGCGGGGGGACCTGCGCGCTCCCGCGCGCCCCGCGCCACTTTGCACCTTCTTTGCAGGCTGCCCCCCAGGATCGGCGCGGGGCGCCTGGACTCCCACCCTCCAGGGGCTCGCTGGGAGGGTGTGTGGGCCATGGGGAGGGTGCCCCCTCCCACCGGGGGGGGCTGGGGCGAGGGGCTCCGGCCTGGGCCCTGCCGCCGGGCCCGGGAGCGGAGACGCCGGCTCTGGCCGGCCCGGGACACTCACCGCGTGCGCCGGCGGATCAGCAGCAGCAGCAGCAGCAGCAGCGCCGCCAGAAGGGCGAAAAGCGCGGCCCAGGACATGGCCAGGCCGGCGGCCGAGCGCGGGACACTGAGGGCCGGCTCGGGGCGGCCGGGCCCACCCAGGTGCCTCCCTCTGCCCCGGCGCCCTCCCTCCCGCTGGCCCGGCCCGTTTCGGGGCGGGGGGCGGGGCCGCCGAGCCCTCCGAGGTCCCGAGGGGTCGCTGGAGGCACGCTTGGAGACAGACAGGCTCCCAGCCGCTGGTCCAGGAAAGTGGGATGGGAGGGTGACAGCGGTGGGACAGGAGGGGACCTGGTGAGAGGCGGCCGGAGGGCCTTTTGCATCACATTCCACAACAGTCTCCACCACCCAGCCCCTCCTCACCCCACCCCCACCCACACTGGACCCATTGAATCATCTACAATCAGTCCAGGGAGAGGGGGTTACAAGAGCTGCTCAGGACTGGACTCTGAGTCCCCACATCACCCTTTGTAGGGACAGGCCAGTGACGGTAAAGCACCCAGACCCGTGCCTGGCATGGGGCAGCGGCTCAGGGTAGGGTGGCCATTGTCAAAGTTAACCGATGGTTAGGGTAGGGTGACCAGATTTTAACATTGGTAAAGCGGGACACCATTGACCGGGGGTGGGAGGGGGTTCTTGATTAAAAATTGGGTCTATCTCCCGCCGTTCCCTAGCTTGTCGTGCATTCTTTCCAAAAATCGGGACCTTTTTAAAACGCCGCGGGACGCAGGACAAATTGTTAAAAATCGGGACTGTCCTCCAAAAGCGGGACGTCTGGTCACCCTAGGTTAGGGTGGCAGCCTGCAAGTGCAGGTGGCTCTGCAGCAGACCTCGCCTGGGCACAGGTGAGAACCTGGACTCTCAGCTGGAAGGCTTGGGCCTCACTCCAGGTTTGCTCCGTGCTCACCACTCCCCACACCGGCGAGCCCCCGTTTCCACCCTGGGAACGCTTGCACAGGTGACTCACGCATCCTGAGGCCAGTTACTTATCTGGGATCATATAGATCACAGTTCTACTTACCCCAGGGGTGTGTGAGGAGTGAAGAAAGCTTGCCTGTAACAGGGAGTTGCAAGCTACAGAGACCTTGGGGTAGGCATGCTTTGTGAGCCGGTGGGCCTGAGTGTGGAGCTGGGACCCAGAAGGTCTGATTCTAATCCTGGGTTTACTGCTCACTGCTGGGTGAGTTTGGGCAGGTTTCCTTTCATCTTCCCAACAGCCCTCTGAGGAACTGTTACTCCTTTCTCGTCTCCTGCCTGCCACCCTGATTCCTCTGCAGTCCTTTCTCCCTGCACTAGTCAGAGGATCCGGCTAGAACCAAAGTCAGATCCTGACACTGAATCCCACTCAGAATCCTGCATGGCTCCACCTCACCCAGAGCACAGCTCAAGTCTCCACAAGGTCCTACAAGGACCAGCATGACCTGCCTGTCCCCTTCCACTTTACCTTCCTGACCTCATGTCCCCCTACTCTGCTCCAGCCACACTCACCTCTCCTCCTTCCCCAAGAGCGCCAAACTCCCTCCCACCTCAGGGCCTTTGCACTTGCCATTCTCTCTGCCTGGAATACTCTTCTCTCTGAGACTTGCACAGCTGGCTCCACCTGTCATATCCCTCATCCCTCTGTCTTTACTCAGCTGTCACCTCCTCCAAGAAGCCCTCCCTGACCTCCTGGTTGAAAGCGGTCACATCATCACTCTATTGCCTTAACTTGTTTCCTGTTATTTTTCTTGACAGTACTTAATATTTTCTCCCATCACATTAAAGATTCATTTATTTGCCTGTTTAACGTCCACTGTCAAGGCAGCTGGATGACTCTCATGTGGCCCCGGCAGATTCAGAACACCAAAAGGAAGAAAGGAGTTTCCTGAGCCTCTTGTTTATTTATCCAGCTTGGCCGCTGGCAAAGCCAACAGTCCCAGAAAGGCCACAGAACAGGCCTGGATGCTTTTCTCCAAATTTGGGGGGTCCCAGGGGCAGCCTTCTGGCGGTGGAGTTCGTAGCCCAGTTTGACCACTACTAAGTGGCGTGACCCTGGGCGGTCTGCTCTACCTCCCTGAGCCACAACGCCTCATCGGTGACCTGGCTTGGAGTGAGGAGTAAATGACCTTATCCAGGTGGCACACCTGTCAGAGTACCTGACACACAGTGAGCCTTAGAGGCAGGTGGCCTGTGTCCCCCTCATTCCAGTTCAGCCTCTTCCCTTCTGTATAATCGATCAGGGCTTGGTCTCAGCTTGCTCATCTGAAAAGTGAAAAGAACAATTCCTTCCTTGAAGGGCTGTTGTGAGGACTGAATTATATGACAAGAGAATGAAATCACCTAGTGTGGGGTCTGGCACACAGTAGGTGTTCAATTAATGTTAGTTCTACTACCTTACACCCCTGGCTTGTGTGCAGACCAGGGTCCCAAATAGCATGTCCCTCTTTCCTCCTTCAACCCAGGGACAAACTCCACCTCCCCTTCCCCACACGCAGGGAAGGAGACCAGCTGGTCGAACAGCAAATGGAGAACTACTGGGGTCCCTGGCTTCTCCCTCCCTAACAGGACCGGATTTTGTTCAGAAATTTAGGAAGGGAGCCTTGCCCCCTTCCCAGGAAATGAACCACCATTGGTCTGAGCCAGCGATTTTCTCTCTCCTATTTGCCTCCTCTTCTTTGGGGGCTGTTGTGTGAGGACCTGTTAGTGGAGGTATTATGAAGGAAGGCAAGGAAAATCGCACAGGCCCAAACTAGAGCTGCAGAATAACTCTCCCTGGAGCCACCTACCTCTAGACTTCTTGTTTAATGAAATAATCAAGTAAATACACCATGAGTCAGACTTTCTCTTACATGCAGCCAACAACATTCCTAAGATGACCTTCCAGTTATGGCTGCGGTGAGGACTACCTGAAATAATAATGCATCCAAAGCACCTCACACAGGGCTGGCCCATGACAAGCATTCAAAATGTCACTTCGTTTTATGATTTTTTTTTACAGCTCATGCCTTTTACATTTATCGGGCTAATAGGACATCCGCTGTCTGGCTATCGCATCTTGCAGGAACAGGCAGGCTCTGGAAAGTGGCAGAGGCTCTAAACTCCTCTGACCCCTGAGGACTGACAGCGCCCTGCTGAAGGCAGAGCTGGTCTTGCCTCAAGAATGAAGACGAGGGAAGAAATACCCCAAGACTGGCCCCCTCCAGTCCATGGTGAAAGGGCTGGGACATGCCAGGGCTTGAGAGTTAAGTTCAAATCCCAACATCGCCACTTACTTGCCACGTGGCCCTAAGCAATTCGCTTCTCTGATTATCTGTGTAACAGGCGCATTGCTGGTGGTGGCAATGGCTGGGAGTCACCCACCCAGTGGGGTTCCAGCCCCAGCATCTAAGCCTTCATCTGGAAAGTGAAGCCCACATGTCAGGTGGACTCTCAGAAAATTCCCTCTTCTGTTCAGCTGTGCCAGGGGCTGCCACCTAGTGACAATCATCCTAACATTCCCCTGTGGGGGTTTCAGGGAGTTTCTAGTACAGACAGGACATTTGGGCAGCCCTGCGATCCCGCTGAACCTCGGCTCTCCTATCTGGTGGCCAGAGGGTCGTGAGCGTCAGGTCAACCCAACTCCTTCAGAAAACGGGAAGCTTTGACCGGGAAGGGCGGCCCTTTCCACCCCACGGCCCTGCCTTCTCTCTTCCAGGAACCAGGTCTGGCTCATGTCTGCATCCTTAAGGTCACTAACAAATTGTGTCCGGAAAGGAAACTATTATGTGTGTTGCCTTCTTCGAAGCTGAAAACCAGCTCCATCAGGGAGGGGCGGTGTTCACTATTTTTCTAGTTAAGCTCTAACTTTAGTTGGTAACAGGCCATTTGAAACACTTTTTCATATTAACCCAACTTATTTTCACAAGGAGCCTATACAAGGGGTACTATTATTATTCCCAATTTGCAGAGGGTGAAACCAAGCCCCAGAGAGGTTCATTAACTTTTCCAAAGTGAAGCAACGATAGGCTGAAGAAAGGGGTGGAGTCAGGTACCTAATTCTCATCGTAAGGTCCAAGTTCATAAGATCTACACACTAGTGCCTGGACAACTCCTTGTGCTTGGGTAGCATGTTACAGTTTACAAAGTTCTGCCTTTACTCTCTGGAGAAGGCATGTCCAACCTGTGGCCCAGGAAGGCGTTGAATGAGGCCCAACATAGATTCTTAAAACATTATGAGATTTTTTTTTAATCACTTTTTTTATTTAGCTCATCAGCTATCATTAGTGTTAATGTATTTTGTATGTGGCCCAAGACCATTCATCTTCTTCCGATGTGGCTCAGGGAAGCCAAAAGGTTGGATACTGCTGCTCCAGTGCATATCGTTTGACTTTCACACAAACTTTAGAAGTGACAGGTGTCACCTGCCCTCAGGCAGTATTTTAGGAAACAGCAGAAAAGAACCCTGAATAATTTAAGAAAAAAGAAAAATAATAAAGGAAAATAAGGAGGTGTTGGAAAGAGAAGTTGGCCAAGTGGGACTTGGAGAGGATAGTAACAGGTCAGCTGCAGGAAATGAGAAGCGAAGCCAGGGCTACAGGAACCAAAGGGCTGGGTCTTTAGGGCACCAACTGTTCCCCAACTTAGCATTGGTTCCCCATAGGTTTTTTTCTGGTTCTCCCAAGAAAGGATCTGATTGGCTAAGTTTGGATCATGTGCCCACCCCCTGATCTTGATGGACAGCTAAACAGGGTGGGAAGAGTATAACCCTAAAGGAGGATCAGAAAGTGGGGTGGAAAGGTTGGAAGTTGGGCAGGGATGGCTGCAAGCCCATTTTACAGATGAGGAAAGGGAAGCCCGGAGAAGAACGGGGATCGGTAAGGCCACAGAGTGCAGGGACAGTGGAGTCTGAGCTCCAACCAGAGGCCCCAGTGGCCTTTCCCTTCCTGGGGCTCCTCACTGGCAGGGGAACAAGAGGGCACTGTGCTCCCCACAGGAATGAATGGCTGGCTCCTGGGGATGTGCCTGGACCCAGATGAGGCCTCTCCAGGGTGCAGGAAATCGCCTCAGACTGATCCTTATTCAGGGGTCCAGGCCTCCTCCTCTCCCTCCCCCTGCAATGAACAGACCCCCCCCCTTCAACTCCAGCCCCACCCCTCAGCTTCAGCCCTACGTTTTTTAAAGAGAAGCCAGGAAAAACAAAAGGCTGTTTCCCTATGTGAAGCACTTGCAATGGGCCAAATAAAACATGTTCGATTTGGAGGCAGGCTGAGGATGGCTGGTTTGCCACTCCCGGAAAGCTCTGTTCCGCACGCAAAAATTAAGGCATCTATTTACACAAACACCACGAAGGCTGAAGACATCCTTATTCTGACTTCGGCTATGCAAAGAGAAATAAGCCTTTCATAGGAGGGCTGTCTGGAAAGTATCCAGCCACATACTATGACTAATAGAGGCATTTATGGCTGGATTTTTTTTCTGGACAGCCCTCATATTCTCCAGAGAGGTCATCTAGAGCAATGGTTAGGAGCAAGGGTTAGTCTGAAGGCAGAGGATCTGGGTTCAAATCCCAGCTCTGCCACTTACTCACTATGTGCCCTCAGGCAAGTCACTCAACCTCTCTGGGCCTCAGCTTCCATAGGGGAAGGGGGAAACGTGTGTAACCTGTGTCTGGCACATAGTAAATATGACCACAGGCTCAGCTATTGTCCTCTGTCCATGGTCTGATCTTGTCATGAGCTTCATGTAGCAAGAAATATAAAATCTTACGCCAGGCTAACAACTGTTCTGGGAGGACCAGCTTCTCTGGAGTGCTGCAGGGACAAGAGTGGTTGTCCAGTTTCCCTCCCTGCCCTTCTCTTCAAGATCGTGTCTGCCATGCGCTGTCTCGTTCACAGGGAAACTGAGCTCAGGGAGAAAGGTTGAGGCTTGGAAGTGTCACTTGGTGACTGCTCCGTCTACAATAAGCATGTGCAGGGGCGTGAGCTCCCGGACCCCTCGGAATCACCCCGGGCAGGAGGAGGGGTTCCCTTGCCCAATGTTGAGGAGTTTGCCAGCAATGGAAGCAGCAGGAGACTCCAGATGTCCAGCGCAGAAGCCTGACTTTCCTCTGCTCCTATCAACTGCGTGTCTCTACCTTATTGGCAAAGTGTTCAGTACGAGAGTCATTCATCTACAAGGAGTAGTTGAGATGTTTATCATTGCTGGTGATAAGAACTCCACTCGAACTGGCTTAAGCCAAAATCATAATAATAACAATAATTTATTGGCACAAGCAGGGAAAGTTCAGGGGTAGAATCCTGGCTTCAAGGAGCTGGGGAGAATGCAGCTTCAGGTGCAGCGGGATCCAGGAACTCCTAGGTTGTTGTCAGGATTTCTTTCACCCGTTTCCTCTGTGTTGGCTTCAACCTCTGGCTCTGGCAGCCCCTCCCTGAGTTGTGTAAGATGGCTCGTAGCAGCCCTGACATCCTGCCAGCTCAGTATCCCTAGTGGAAGGAGAGTCTCCTTGTCATAGTCTTAGTGACAGTCTGGGGCTGACTCAGTTTGGCCTTTTTTAAGTCAGAAACAATCCTTTTTACTAATTCCTGGAGCCATGGGGGATGCTTGGATTGACCAGGCCTGGGTCTACTGCCCAATCCCAGAGGTGGTGATGGAGACTGAGGTCATTACTGCGTTGATGCCCTAATTCCTGGCCTTGCTCGACCCGAGCCCTGGGCAATGTGAGCTTATTCCACGTGCTCTGAATCTGGGCCAACCTTGAGAGTTGGTCTGGCCAGTGGGATGTGAGAAAGTGCAGTGTACCTGTTCCCAGTGCAGGCCTCAAGAGTCACTCGCTCAGAACCCTGCAGAACCACCGGGACAACAAGCAGGAGTAGTCTGTGTCAGGAGAGAAACCATAGGAAAAACAGCCCAGCCCCCAGCAGAGACCATCTTAAACCAGCCAACAGCCAGCTGAGCTCCCAAAATGTGAGCATGCCCAGCCAAGCTCTGCAGAGCTGCCTACCCAATGCACTGCTGACTGCAGAGGCCTGAGACCAGCTGAGAACGAAAACTGGCTTATTACTATTAATCCTCATTAATTATTATTAATCGGTACTTATTATTTTAAGTCACTGAGTTTTGGGTCAGTTTGTTATGACCTAAGAACTGACAGATACAGGGGTCAGTCCACCAGAATAGGGCAATTAGAGCCCTGCTGGCTAATCCAGAATAATCTCCTCATCTCAAAATCCTTAATTGAATCACACCTACAAAGATTTTGCCACATACGGTAACACTCAGAGGTTCTAGGAATTAGCACCTGATCTCTTAGAGGGCCACCATTTAACCCACTACAGTAGCTGTGTGGCCGTGGGCAAGTGTCTTAACCTCACTGTGCCTCAGTTTCCTTGCTGTAAAATGACAGTAGCCCCCTTCATGGGGCTTTATGAGAATGAAGTAAATGAATCACAAGAAGCATGTGGAAGGGTGACCAGCACATGACTGGGGCTTTGTGTTAGCTTTTAATATGATCAAGACTCTCGGCGGGGGTGGGGGGAAGCCGGGATGGCTCAGTGGGTTAAGCACTCACTTTGCAGCACCGGGGACCGGGGATCGAATCCCGGCCCCGGCCCGTGCGGAACCATATGCTGAACTGGGAGCTCCCCCAGTTCAGTTCTCTCTGTCTCTGTATCTCTCTCTCTCCCTCTCTCTCTGTCAAAAACAATAAAAAGGGAAGCCGGGATGGCTCAGTGGGTTAAGCGCTCACTTTGCAGCGCCGGGGACCGGGGATCGAATCCCAGCCCCGGCCCGTGTGGAACCGTGTGCAGAGCTGGGAGCTCCCCCAGTTCAGTTCTCTCTCTGTCTCTGTATCTCTCTTTCTCTCTCTGTCAAAAATAAATAAAATATATAAAAAATAAAACAAACAAACAAAAAAACACAATAAAAAAAAAAAAAGACTCTCGGGCTGTGAGTAAAATCCCCACAAGGACAGTTCCCCTTCCTTGTTCTGCTCACCACTGTCTTCCCAGCTCCTGCCACGGGCACTTGCACATAGTAGGTGCTCAGGAAATATGTAAGGCATGCATGCTGCTGGCTGGCTGTGTGGCTTTAGGGCAGTCGTTTCTCCACTCTGGGCCTCGGTTTCCTCCTGCCTCCATGAAGAGCTGCTGGTGGGGAAAGTATATTTCTCTGTCTGGCACATCCCTGTCAGGGGGTAAAGAGTTCAGGGGTCAGGGGCCGGCCGCAGCTGCTTTCTCTCTGAGTCACCAGCTTTTTCAACTTGAGGCCAAGCGTCTAAATATTATGAGCAAGCCGGTTGGAGATAAGGTGGAGACAACACTGATTTGGCCAAAGCAAGTGCAGCCAAGACGCTGGGGCTGGACTTCCCTGGCACTGTTCAGCAAGCATGACTTAGTGCTTAGCACCTGCCAGGGAGTGGGGCGGCCCAGGGGCCTGGCTTTGGTGGTGAGCGCCTGCTCTAGTCAAATCCTCATGGCCCCTGTGGACAACTGAGGCCCCAGAAGAGTGACAACTATGTTTAAAGTTCCTCTGTGTGACTGCTGCCAACCAGGTTAAGACCCAGGAGTCCTAACTCCCAGCCCAGCACCTGCAGGGAGAGGAAAGGCTTGCAGTGTGTTGCAGGCACGGGGCATAGCATGTGCAAACGCCCAGGGGTGAGAGACGGATTACAGACTCAAAAACTAGTGTCAATGAGAGAAAGGGGGTTGCATGCCCAGAATTTTGGACTCAACCCTGAGGGAAAGGAAAGCCTTGATGGTTTTAGGCCAAGGAACCAAAGGAGCTGAGAGCCTTTTTCCAAGTGTGGCCCATAGACCATTAGCATCAGTTTACCTACAGTGGAGGCCAGGAGGACATTGTCAAAATGCAGATTCCTGGGGTCCACCAGCGATGAGCTCTCCATGTAACAGCCCCTGTTCTAGTGAGTACAGAGACGACTCCAGTTATAAGATCTGCAGTCAGCTAAACCTGGTTTCAAATCCCAACTCTGCCCCTTACTTGCTGTGTGACTTTGGGGTGGTTGCTACACCTCTCTGAGGCTTGCTTTCACCTCCTCTAAAATGGAGACAATCTTTGTATATTCCTTTCAGGGTTCTGCTAAGGATTAAGATAATGTACGTAACACACTCAACACGTCTAGAACTTTCTTAGTGCTCAAAAAAATGCAAGCATGGAGGCAGTGAGACCGGTAAGGTGAGGAGGCAAGCGCAGGGCTCCGGGTGAGAGGTCTGGGCCTGGGATGAAGAAACAGGCTTGGACAAAGTGTCCTCTTTGCACGGCAGCAGGTGGCACCATCCCTGTGTGCTGTACCGTGGATGATGCCCCCTGGAGTTGTGCAAGAATGATCTGTGGATGGAGAGAAGAGGGTGCAGTCCATGGAGAGAATAGTAGTAGCTGCATTCGCAGCCATGGAGGGGTGCTTAGCATGTGCTAAACCCTGTGTTAGCGGTCTAGAACTTTCCCCTCCTAACAGCCCTGCGAGGTGAGGCTCACTGTAGCCTGGGGCTTCTCAGCTTCGACACTATTATTTTTTAAAGATTTATTTTATTGTTTTTGACAGAGACAGACAGACAGAGAGAAGGGGGAGGGCCCAGAGCAGTCTCCATAGTTGTACATCATCAGTTTTCGACATGGTTTCATTCCACACAAGTGGGCAGGGGCTGCACAGGGTGGGAACTGGGCTCGGGGCCTCCAGCATGGGAGGCACGGCCCCCTCGAGCCAGGGGCCAAACCAGGGGGTGAGAACCGAACTAGGGGCCTCCCGCATGGAAAGCTCAGCCCAGTTCAGTACATGGGCCCGCACAGGCCAGGAACAGGATTTGATCCTTGGTCCCCAAAGCGAGTGCTGAAGCCGCTGAGCCATCCCGGCTTCCCCAACCTCCACACTACTGACCTCTGTGCTGGGTGATTCTTTGTTGTGGGGGGCTGTCCTGTGGGCTGCAGGGAGAAGCACCAACCCTCGCTTCTACGCACCAGATGCCAATAGCACCCTGCCCCCGTTGTGACAACTGCAAATGTCTCCAGACATTTCCAAATCCTCATTCTGCAGGGAGGCCCTGCAGGATCAGAGAGCTCAAGCACCTTGCCCTCGGGCACCCAGCAAAGAAGCAGCAGGATTTGAACTCAGGTCTGGCTTGGCATCCTGGATGTTCACCTCTGCTGTGGAGGAGGTCAAATTTCTGCAGTGACAGGCCCAGACTGTGACTATGGGAGGGGCTTGGTGCAAAGGGCAGCCTGCTGGTCAGGTAGGCTGCATTACCTTCGATTGTATGCTTCCCGGGACCAGCTTATGATGGAGACTGTGGGTCACCGGATTCACCCACCACCACCAAGGCTCCCGAAGTGTCACCACCAACAGCCCTGGGTGGTGGGGCTGAAGTAGGCTTCAGGGCAGGCGAGGAGGACCAAGGCAGTGCCAGTGGGTGAAGCTGTGAGGTCAGCCATCCCCGGAACCCCACGGCCAGGAGCCTCCCCAAAACTTTCTCCGAGCCCTTCAGGCTACGTGTTTGCGCTGTGAGCTCTCTTCCTTCCTGTGTGGGCAGGTGCAAGCTTAGAGATGGCTCAGGAGATCGGGGGAGACAGAATCTGGGGGAAAGTGAAAGGCTAAGGCCAGAGGTCAGGACAGAGTGGTAGGGAGCTGGGAACAAAGCCGTCCAGCTTGAGACCCAGTGGCAACCCAGTCATCTCCCTCAGGGAGGCGTGGAATCCAAATGTGGTTTTATTTTCTTAAGACGTTGGAATCAAATGCTGTGTTTCTTTTGTCCAGTCTTGGTCTCTTGAGGCAGGGGAGTTGGAGGTGGGAGGACAATTAAATAAAAAAAAGGAATCTTATTCAGAGAAGAAACCACTTTTCTAGACCCCCAAACGCTTTGTTTTTACAGATGGTTGCTATAAAAGTCCTGACTCTGAGCCATTAAAGACGGCAGATTGATGACCGAGGGGCCTCTAGGGTGAGCTGGGGAATCATAGTCAAGGTCCTGACAGTTTAAACCACAATGACCTTGGCTCTCCATCAAAAATGATAGGCCCCACTGACGGGCTCTTCTCCCGGGCAAAGGAGAAGGAGCAGGGCTCCTGTGCTGTCACTTTCCTGCTGACTGTCCTGTGGCTGAAGTGTCACCTCTGGCCTCTGGGTTGGGATGACCCCCGAGCTTGCACATTGTAGTGGGAGAGCTGCGTGGAGCCTTACGCCTGGTTGTGGTAGGAAATGGCCTTCATTAAAGAAATACGTGCCTGCTGGCCACCCTTGAACGGTAAGTGACATCACCAGCGCTGTGTGCGCGCACACGTGTGCATAGGGCGTGTGTGGCTGTTTTATTTTGCTTCTTTGTTCTTCCACCACAGTGGAAAGTTTTGCGAGGTGTTTGGGAGATGTGAAAACAGAGAGACGCAGCAACTCCGTCCAGCCTTCTCTCTTGCAGGATGAAAACATCTTTCGGACGTTTCTACACGGAGACAGGTTCTTCTCGATCTTTAATGCGCATCTGACACACTGGGTGGGGGTGGGGGGTCTTGTTAAAAAGCAGAGTCTGGCTCAGTAGGTCTGGAGTGGGGCCTGAGGTTCTGCTTTTGCAATATGTTCCCAGACGACGCTGACGCTGCTGATCTGGGGACCACGTTTGGAGTGACCAGGCCTTAACTCAGGGCTTGGGGCTGGAGGTCATTGCCAGAGGCAGGGCTTATTGGTGCTGGCCAAGCTCGCTGTGCACGTCCCTGCCTGTCACCTTCGATCCTGCCATCCCTGTTACCTGGCACGCACTCCCTCTCTCCGCTAAGCCTCTCCATGAGCCCTTTCTTCCTTCCTTCCTCCCTCCCTCCCTCCCTCCCTCCCTCCCTCCCTCCCTTCCTTCCTTCCTTCCTTCCTTCCTTTCTTCTTTCCTTCCTTCCAACAGATATTACTTGAGTGTTTCGTATGTGTAGGACCTAAGAGGCAAGCCTTACAAGTCCCATTTTACAGACAGGGGGGAAGGAGGCTCAGGGAGTGGGTGTGGTTTGTCTGAGTCACAGTCAGTGGTGAGGTCTGCATCTGAGCCACGTGGACTGATCAACTGACAAGTGATCCAAAAGGTCTTCGGCCCAGTTTATTGAATACTGACCACAGGCCTGGCTCCAGGCCACAGCCCTGAACCAGACAGACAAGATCCTGCCTTCATGGATTAATGCTGTAATTTTCTGGAGCCAAAGGGAGGAGGAAGAGCAGGGAAAGGGGGGGGGGGGATGGAGGAAGGAAGAAAGGAAGAAAAATCAGAGGTGAAAGGGCTATTAGAATCCAGAGTTGTCGACTCAAAACACCCCAACATCCCAAGACAAGAGTCAGAAGTAGAAGTGACTGAGTGGGCTGGGTGGGGACCATTATTCATCTTCTCTGGTCACCAGCTGCCAGATTTTTGCTTTCTCAAGAGAAGCCAGAAGTCTAGAGTTTGACAAGAAGTTTTCCCACTTTTAAGAGTTGGCAACTAATTGAAAACACTGAAACACGTCTGTGGGCAGATGTGGCTGCAGGCCATCGGTTTGAGACCTCTGATTAATCCAACCTCTTGTGTCAGATGTGGAGATGAAGGCACAGAGAGTGTGTGCCACCAGCCCCGTGGGATCACAGAGCACAGAGCGTGGAGGGGGAAATCGTGGCTTTTCTCCCCCAGCCGCAGCCTAGCTGCCTAAGCTCAGGGTGCAGGCTCAGCCATGAGCCCTGGGAGAGGCAACGCAGCCTTGTCCTCCCAGGCCTGGCGGTTCCAGGGTGAGAGAGAGGTCATGATACCACTGCCCACCTGGCCTGGACCCAGATGTATCAGGCACTGAGATGAGGAGAATAATTCCAAGCCACTGGCTGGCCTAGGAAGCAAGAGCTGGGGCGGGTGGGGAGTGGGTATGTCCTTCACTCCAGTGACCTGGAAACTCCTTCAGCAGAGCTGAGCAGAGCTGGGAAAGGGATGGCTCTCGGTTCAATCCCTATCTGGAGAAGCAGGCGCTCCTCCCTCAGAGATCTTGTTGAGCAGCTCCTCTGGGCCAGGCCCATCTCAGCGGAGCTCATTTGACCCCCGACAGCCTCCCTGATCTCCACTCTCTCCATCCCCACACCTCATTCTGCCCCAGTTGGCATGGCCGCCCTGCTGTGCCTTGCACACACCAGGCACCCTCCTACCTCAGGGCCTTTGCACTTGCTGTTGCCTCCACCTGGTATACTTCCCCCATTATTCATATGGCTCACGTCCTTACCGCCTTCAGGCCTCTGTTACATATCACCTACCCACTGAGGCGCTCCCTGCCTGTTCACCGTGTTTAAAATTGCAAACCATCCCAACATTCCCCCTCCTCCATCTGACTTTATTCCCCCACCCCCTTATTGCACATATCATCATCTAATATATAATATGTTACACTTCTGTCTTGGTGTGTTAGTATTTCCTGTTGCTGCTGTCACAAATCACCACACCTCGGTAGCTTGAAGCAGCACAAATGTATTATCTTATGGTTCAAACTGGGTCTCTTTGGGCTCCAATCAGGGCTCAGGGTGGGGTTCCTTCTGGAGAATCAAAGAGAGAATCTAGCTCCTGGCCTCGTCCAGCTTCCACAGGCTCCTGCGTTGCTGGGCTCGTGGCTCCCTCCTCCATCTCCGAAGCCAGCAGTGGTCCAGCCTCTCTGTGCTGCGTCCTGGCTCTGACTCTCCTGACTCCCTCTTGTGCTTATAACGACGCTTGTGATGACGTGGGTTCCACCTCCTAATCCAAGATCATCCCCCAGCTCAAGGGCAGCCACTTGCCATGTAACCCAGCATATCCACAGGATCCACGACGTGGACCTGGGATGGGGGGTGGTCACTGTCCCGCCTGCCACACACACACACACACACACACACACACACACAGCACTTCAGGATGGCTCGATCATCGTCCATCTGGTTTCCTACTTTATGCCCAGAGCCTGGTGCTCAGTGGGTGCTCAATAACTATTTGGTGAAGAGAGGGGTGGATGGAATAGAATGGGGTGGCTGGAGAAAAAGCAAGCAGATGCACTCCTCCCCATCCTACTGATGAGGAGAACTTGGGTCTGAGGGACCCACCGAGCCTCGGGCTGGGGAGCTCTGACGTCGCCCCTGGCCTCACTACATGGGCCAGGGTGCTTCCTGTACCGTCATTCTGTGCCCGCAGAGAGAGGGTGGACAGGAGTGGTTTCACCTCCCCGGCACTGAGCTCAGCCCATTCTTGGAAGGAACCCAGCTTCTCATTTCCCGGACAGGCCCTGGGCTGTAGCAACAGAGAGAAGGTCTGGGGGCTCAAAGAGGGGCTAGCCTGGCCCTGACCCTTCTCTCCACACACTGTTTCTCAAGACACCCGCTCCTGACACCGAGCCAGGCCGGGGTGTGCAGACAGCTGCCCAGGCCTGGCCGGCCCGCACGGGGCCCCAGCCACTCAGCATGAGTCACGTAGCAGGTCGCGCTCTCTCCCCACGGCCCCGCGTGTCTTCCCCACTTCAAAGGCGTCCGGCGCCGGCCCAGGTTTCCTCATGACTGGAGAATGTTGCAGCCCACGGGCGTGAGCGATCGAGGTGCTGGAGAGGAAGCAGGAGAGACCTGCATCCCAGCACAGCCAGGGTGCTCAGCCGCCCGGAGCCCACGGCAGGGGGCTTGGAAACAGCTTGTTGAACGAAGACGTGAGAAACAGAAGGACAACTTTGTAAATTGAAAACACTCACGCAGAATAACACTACTGGCCTTGCAAAGACTCTCATACATCCAGGGACCAATGTCGTGGGCCTGGGCCTTAAGGATGAAGAAAAAAATAAAATAACAAACAGGACAAAAGAAAACCGAGGTCCTTGACACCACCCGATGACAGCATGTTCAGCTCAACAAACAAGGTGTCTGCTTCGCTCTCGACTTAAGAGACAAAGTTTAAACTCTACAAAGAGACCTGCTCAGCCTCTCCAGCCCACGAGGGCAGGGACCTGCCTCTCTCGCTCACGCCTGCAGCGTGGCCCCTGGCAAATATTTGTCGACTGACTAAACAAGCTGCAGGTTATCAGCTGGGTTCAAATCTCCTCTCTCTACACACTCACCCCTGGGAAAACCACTTCACTCCACGCGGCCTCCTTTCCTCCATCTGCACAGGATATTTCTGGTTTCCATAAATACCTTTTTTTAATAAAACACAGATACAGAGAACCCCACAGCGCACGCATATACTCGATGATTTATGATAAGGCAGCTAAACTTCCTTGTACCACTTCCAGGTGAAGAAGTAGAACTGGGCCCACTCACAGCCCCTCCCTGCTTCCGAAAGTGACCCGTACAGACTTTTAGAGACATCGCCTGGGTTTCTCCATAGTTGTATCACCTCTGTGCGTGTCCCCTAGACCTAGAAAAAAATAACTGGACATCTCTTAAGTCTTTCTATTTCTATTCCCTCCTTCAGCCCTTCTTTTCCTCCGAGTTTATTTGCTGCGGAAGCTGGGCCGTCTGACCTGCAGACGTCCCTGGGATGGGTCTGAGCTGATTATAGCTGTGTCCTCAGCATTTCCTGCAAAATGGCTCAGAGCTGCATCCAACGCCTTTTGTGAGGAATGAGGATGTAAGAGGAGTGCCTGGCACGGGTGGGCAGCCCCCAAACGCCACAGCCGAGACCATTCGGGGGTGCCCACGTGGCCTGACCACAGCTCAGCCAGGAGAGACATCCAGTCTCAACAGTCCACCCTGGCTCCTCTCCCAGATTCAGACCCAGCCAGCCCACCTCGGGAAGGTTCCAGAGCCACGGCTGTCTGGTCCCTGTGGGAGCTGGCGGCAGAATGGCTTATAATTTTCTGTTCCTTTCCCCTAAAATTATGTCCCATCTGGAAATGGTTTCTAAACCCTGCCCAGGAAAGAGTTGGAGGTGCAGGGAACATTTTTGTATTAAAAAAAAACAAACAATAAGACCAACCATCAAATGCTGCGTCTCTGTAGCCAAAGACTAAGGAGGCCAGGCTGAGTGCCGACTGTATACCCTGCTTTGAGAGGTTATGCCAGGGAGAAGCACAGGTGAGAGGGGCCGTCTGAGCTCTGCTCCCAGGACCCCCTGCCCCACCCTGGGAAGGGCCTGGGAGGGCTTGCATGAGCTGGGCAGAAGGATTTGGCTTGCCCAGCTGTGGGCTGCTGTAGGTCACAGGACACTGGGTCACACAGAGGGACTCTACAGGGACTCTCTTGCAGCTACTCCGGGCATCTCAAGGGGAACACTCGCTAATGCTAGCATCTCCTTAGCACCTTGCTAACTCTCTCTCATATCCCTTTGGACAAAGCTCCAGCAGGCCTCTGCTTCCTGACTGGTCTAGCAACAGTGTCTGGCAAGAATTCAGTGATGTTGTTTAGCTCTTATTGTATTTACTTTCATTATTATCTTTGATTCATGATCAATGATAGCAATTTTCCATCTCTGCTAATGATAATAGAAAAGGTTCCTTTGTACAGAAACAGGTTTCGTTAAAAGAAAAAATGATGGGCAGGTGAGTTCATTTAAAATATAGATGAAGGAAGGCCAAGCACAGGTAGCACAAAACTCAGAGCCGACTGCCAAACTCCAGAAGGCTCTGAGTTTTGTGAGACTCAGCTTAAAAGGGCAGACCCCAGAACCTGGACAGATGGCCTTGAATCCTGGTTCAGACACTTGTGGGCTGTGTGATCTTGGGCAAGCCACTTGTCCTCTCTGAGTGTTGGTTCTTAAGCTGTAAAAGAAAGAAAAATAATAGCATTTCCTTTATATAGTTATTTCTGAGGTTTTGATAAGACAATGGTGTGAAAACAGTCCATACAATGCCAGGCATGTGAGAGACTCAGGAAATTCATTCAGCCAGACCTCATGGAGCATCTCTCCTGAGTTCATGGCGCTTCCTCAAAACGCACCCAACTGGAGCTTCACAGAGCAGGTTCAAATTCCAGACTGCAGCTCACTGGCTGGCTGGGCAAGTTGCCCCACCGCTCTGAGCCTCAACTTCCCCAGCTGTAAAAGGAGGATATTGAGAGTCCTTTGAGGTTCTCGCAGGAGGGACATCTTCTGAAAGCCCACAGCACCCTGCATGTCCTGTGTCTGACCCCAGTGGTCTGTCCCTGCCTCTAAGTCTCAGTGAATTGAGCTCCGCCATCTTCCTGCCTCATCCTGCTTTTCCCCCACCCTTTTGGTATCATTTTAGCCAGACTCAGCTGTTGGGGTGCTTTGAGCCACCCCCAGGACCTTTGCACACACTGCCTCTTCAATCTGAAATGTCCTCCTGCAGCTTGGGTCATTGTTGTTCCTCCCTGAAAGGTCAGCTGGGTCAAGCTTCACTGCTCTGGGCTCCCCCAACCCCCCAGTTTTCTGGCATTGTCTGATTCTCTGATCTGGAGGGTCCATGACTACATGAAACAGATTGTCATGGTCTACGATAGTCCACCCTCTTCGGCACAAATGTCTGCCTCCCCTCCCCAAAGGAGACTGTGTGAACGTGTAGTACAACCATGGCATAGGGTCCAAAGGCACAAGGGCTGCCCTCATACACCCAACATGCAATGTGGCCTCAGTTACTGCCTCTGAGTAGTGGGGCAATAACAGTGCCTGCCTCAGTCTGGTTGTTGTGGAGGCTAAATGAGTTAACACATGTGAGAAGCCCTTAGCACAGAGCCCAGGACAGTATAAGTGCCCCGTACGGGGCAGGGGAAAGGCATGTTCTGGTAGGAATGGGCCTCTCAGACCAGAGCCTGGATGGTGAGGCAAGTGAGGTGCCTAGGGTGCAAATTTTTAGGGAGATGCTCACCCTCTTGACGGTGCAGACCTATGTTCTGTGGGACAGAGGCGTCCCAGATCTCTGCTTCCCCCTGCTGGTCATTCTGCAGAATGACAGCCCTTCCCTCTGCTCCTACCTGTTCCCGGCCCTCCCAGAGCTGATGGGAGGGAGGAGGGCACCTGAGCAGCTAGAGGCCCAGGTCCTGCCTCTGCCCCCTGGGAACCTCGTTTTCTTCACATAAGCGGGGGTAGGAGAGGCTGCCTCACAGCACGTGGCAAACAGAAGGCACTCCTCAAACATCATTGCTCTACCCGCAACACCAGCATTGAATGAGCACCTACTATGTGCAAAGGACTAAACAAGATGACTGAGACATGAGCCCCCTTTTCAGAGCTTAGAGAGTGAAGAGGGGAGGAGGAAGGCTGGCAAAGGTGACCGAAGAAAGGCACGGTCCCTGTTGAGCACGTGTTGGGCATCACCTACTGCTCTAAGCATTTGTGGATCAAAGCATGTAATGCTCTCAGAACACAATGAGGTGGACACTGCCTTTATTTCTGTTAGAAAGTTGAGGCCCAGAGAGGTTAACTAGCTCGCCCAATGTCGCACAGCCTTGGTGGTGGAGGTGAGACTAGAACCCACAAAGTTCCAGTGTGAGGCTAGGGGTATTGTACAGATCATCCATCCATTTATTCAACAAATATTTGTTAAGCGGCTATTATGTGCCAGGCACAGCGCTGGATGCTGGGGACAGAGCAGTGACCATACAGACACGACTGCTGTCCCAAGGGAGCTATGCACATGGAGGAAATGGACAATAAGCTAGGTAAATAAGGAAAATACAAGTCACTTGGTGATTCTTGCTGTATATAAAAAATAAATTGCAGAAGGAGGAGGAGGGCTGGAGTGTGTTTCAATTTTAAATAGTGGGGTGAGGGCCTTGAGGGCCGTTGAGGGGCTTTGGCTTACACTGTGAATTGGGTGGGAGCCACAGGGGTATTCTGAGCAGTGGGGGAACATGGGGGTGACACACAGAGAGGAGGGGAGCCACTGACTCCCTGGGTCTCTGCGGAGGATGAAACTGCCTTTGAGTTGGAGAAGGCAGCGAGGAGATCAGTTCAGTGTCAGACGCGTCCATTCTGAGTTACCTGTTAGTGTGGATGTGGCCCTTGGGTTGATCAGAATAAGACAGCTCGCATTGACCTGGCACACCGTGAGCCATGGGCAATCACTGCTGCCACTGCCGTTGGTATTGCTACATGAACGCTGCAGGGATCGTTTCTGAAATCGTTTTCCGGGGGCTGTTGCAGGGCCTCGTGTAGCCACCAGGTGGCGCCAGTGCGCAGCGGGCCTACCCGAGGCGATCCGCGGGGGAACACAGGCCTCCAGGCCAGGATCTCTGCACTAGTCCAGTTACAGAATCATTCTCTGTGGTCGGGGCTGTTCTGTGTATTATTGGTCGTTTCGCAGCATCTCTGGACTCTATTTCATTCGACGTCAGCAGCACACACACCCCCACCCCAAGTGTCAAAACCAAAACTGTCTTTAGACATTGACAAAGAATCCCCTGCAGGGAAAAGTCGCCCAGGAGCTGATGGAGCCACTGCCTTGGCGTCTACTGAACCTCATTCATTTACTGAGCCCCCACTGTGTGCTCCAGCCTGCACTTGGCTGGGGCTCACAGCCCAGGGGACTTAAAATCATCAGGGATCACACCCAGGCAGAGCCAGCCCCCTGATGATGGCCAGGCAGCCCTGCCAGACAGGGGTAGGTTCATCCACCCAATCCAGAAGAGCCTCAAGTTCAGTCCAGGTTTTGCCATTTATTAGCTGTGTGACCTTGGGCAAGTCACCATGGCTCTCTGAGCCTTGGTTTCCCCACCTGTAGAATGAAGAGGTGGCTTTGAGGGGAGAGTTGAAGGAACAGCTATGCACACAGCTGAGGGAGGGGAACACCAGGCAGAGGAACCAGCATGGGCAAATGTCCTGAGGTGAGAATGAGCTCAGTGAGGTGGCGTGGGGAGAGGCCCAAGAGGCTGGAGTAGAAAAAAGTGCGGAGAGAAGGGCCCTGCAAGGCCTTGTGGGTGGGAGACAGGGCTTTCTTCCAAGTGCACCTCTGGAGGTTTTTGAGCAGGGGAGTGGCTTGATCTTATTTGCATTTTAAATCCTCCTAATCAAAGGGCTTAACCATTATTATCCCCATTATACAGATGGGGAAACTGAGGCTCCAGAGTTGTAATGATTTACCTTAGCTACTAAGATGCAGAGCCAGGATTAAACCCCAGCCCGGGGTCTCTGGGGACTGCAGGGCTGGAAGGGGAATTGAAAGGTGCTTGCTGGACCCCATGCAGGTCCTCTGTGTCACAGGGTTGGGCCCAGAGCTAACCTCCAGCAGCTGGAAGCCGCCCTGGGGAGGCATCCCTACAGGGTCTGTCCTTGGCATTCTGCCTCAGTGGCCGATAAGCACCTCCACACCCTTTCTACTCCCCAGCAGTTCTGCCCACTGCCACCTGGGCTGAATGTCCCACAGGACACTGCCTGACAAGCTGCCACCAGATCTGCCCTCCGCGCTTTGCTGTGTGTCCTCGGGCAAGCACCCAGCCCTCTCTAGACCCACAATATGCTTGTTACTTGGCCCAACCCCCAAGTCTGCTGTGCTCCCTCCCCTCTTTGTACTGTGTGTAGTCCCAGCCAATTGCTGATACTGTGCCCAGGCAGGAGAGCAGAAGGGCTAGACAGATAAGTGCAGGCAGTGGGGAGCCCCGTGGGCCTCACAAACCCAGACTCCTGTGGGTGGGGCCGAGGCCAAGTCGGCCTCATCAGAACCCCAGGGGCCCACGCCCCACACAGATAACACGACCCAAGAACCACACAACTTGGTTTTTGTAAGAGAAAGAAAGGAAATGAGGGAGGGACAGAGGGAGGGGGGGAGGGAGGGAGGATTCTACAGCTATCGCCTCATTTAATCCTCATAACAACTAAGGATGATAAGGATGCCCACTTTGCAGATGAGAAAACTAAGACTTAGAGGGGAAAAGTCCTTGCTCAAAGTCCCCAAGCCAGGAAGCAGCAGTCAGGATCAAAGGCAGGCCCATCTCCCAGCGCCCCTTTGACTAGGCTGGCAGCCCCTCAGATTCTAAACTTTCACTTTCTCCTCAAGAAAGTGCAGCAGTCTGGGGTGAGCCTCCAGGGGCCAGCCAGGCCTGACTGTGAACCTTGGAGCAAAATGGGCCTGGTGGCCTTCCTGGGGACAGTCCAGGACAATCACAAACTGAGGACTGTCAGCCATCAAAACTACTTCCTTGATGGAGACCCCTTTGTCCCAGGGACCTACCCCATCCAGGATGAGCCCCCCATGATCGACAAGTCCTCTGGGGCCTGGGTAGGGGGCCATTTGGAGATGGAACAATGGAGGCCCAGAATGTCCCTGTAACTTGCCCAAGGGCACAGGTGGACAGGGTGACCAGACATACCATTTTAAATGAGAAAGAAAACAACAATACTGTCCCGTTGCAAATGGTATGACGTATAGTCAGCCTAGTCTCACGGGGCTAAATTTAAAGTGTCAGTAGGCTGACCAGACGTCCCGTTTGAAATGGGACAGCTCTCCTGTTTTCTGTCCCGTTTAAAGCAGGACGTCTGGTCAGCCTCCATATGGAAACAGACACAGTTGGTGATACCCTGGGAACAGGAGGCCTGGCTGGTTCCTTCTCTCCATGGCCTGTCCTTCTAGCAATCCCCTCTGTACAGCCTGTTTCTCCCTCTCAGGACCTCCTGTGTTCAAAAAACACCACCACCAACATAAAATGCCTCCCCCGCAACCCCACCAACTTCCCACAAGCCCCCATCCCTCCATTCCATCCCACATCAAGTTTCTAGTGAGCGCTGTCCACCCTCCCTGACCAGTCTTACCGCACCCCCCCACACACACAGGTTTCCACCCTGGGTGCCACTGCATGCTCTTGATGTCACAATCCTTGCTGCCACGTCCAGGCATGACATCCCATGGTCACCTCTCAGCAATGTTCCCGCCGAGCTCTGTCTTTGGAGGCCAGCCGTCACCCCCGGCCACATCCTTGGCAACTCACTCTGCAGCTGTAAACATCAGAGAATACGCATGAGTGAGTGGGTGAGTGACAGCAGCCTCACTGTGACCCAAGAAGCCAGCAAGTGAGAAGCGGGAAGGGGCAGAGCTTTTCAAGTTTAGAGTTTGGGAGTAGTTTCACTGTGTGAGGCCGCCGTTCCTGGTCAGGGTTTCAGAAGCGTGTAAAGGTAGGGCTTTGTGGTCACAGGCACATTTTGAAACCAGAGATGGAGCTGGCAGCCCCAGTGCGAGGGGAGGATTTGATGAACCACCTGATCCTGCAGTTATAAGAGCGATGCAGCCAGTGTCAGATTAGTCACAAGCCGCCCTCACACCATTTCGAAGAAAGCCACAAAGCCAAGGTTCTCAGCACTTCCTGCCTTCCTGCCGCACTCTGGTCTTCCTACAGCCCTGGCTCTTTCCAACTGCGATCTCTTGGTTTTGTGGGTGGGACTGAAACAGAGCTGCTGGGGAAGCCGGGATGGCTCAGTGGGTTGAGCGCTCACTTTGCAGCACCGGGGACCAGGGATCGAATCCCCGCCCCGGCCCGTGTGGACCCATATGCTGAATTGGGAGCTCCCCCAGTTCAGTTCTCTCTCTGTCTCTCTCTCTCTCTCTCTGTCAAAAAATTAATAAATAAATAAAACTTAAAATATGCTGGCCAAATAAAGTTGTCTTTAAAAAAAGAAAAAGAAACAGAGCTGCGAATGCAGAAGTGCCTGTGTGACCTTGGGTGGGACATGCCTTGAGTCACCAGCTCTGGAGAATGGACTTGTCACAGAGTGACCTGTCCTGTTTTCAGGGTTCCAATTAGTCCCCATCTTGGGCGGGTTCACAGGGAAATAGAGCCTAGCCAAGGGGTTTTGGGGAGTTCTTTCACATTCATCACCTGTGGTTACTGACCGGCAGCGAGGTGGGGCCACATTGTGCTGGTTTAAAGAGGATTAGTGACTATTTCCTGATTGTGGCTCTGTCTCCTTACTTACTCCTAATCTTGCCTTTTTTACTTTATGACTGTATCAGATTTGCCAAGATTTATCTATTTTACAGTGCTCCCCCCAACCCCCTGCAAAAACCTTTTTTAATTTCAATCTTATCTTTTCTACTCATTTATTTTTTATTTCGTTCATTGTAGAGTTGATCTTCAATTCCTCACTCCTGCTTTTTTAATTATATTTTTTATTTTCTTAAGTTAAACGCTTCATTCACTTATTTTCAATTGTTTTAAGATGAAAAGTTTCTAAGGCTCTAAACTTACTCAGTGGGCAGCATTAACTGCATCTCTTCAGCTTTGGTATAAACAATATCTACTTTTTATTACTCTGTAGTCTATCTGCAACAGGTCATTTGCTGTTGCAGTTTTGATTTCCTCGGATTCTAGGGCTCTTATTTCTCAAGAAGTGAAGAATCAGAGGTCTCTTCTGGGGATTTTATTCTCAATTATGTTGAATTATGAAATGAGAGTGTGGCTTGGGGAAATCTCTACTGTGAATCTTGACTTTACCACTTACCAACTGCTACCTGCTCTGAGCCTGTTTCCCCATCAGCAAAGTAGGCACAACAAACCGTTGCCATGTAAGAGGGACCTGTGGCCACTGGGCTGAAGGTGGGGCCAGGCCACTTGTCTTGAAGCCGCCATTGCTTAGCAACTTACTGACTTCACTTATGTTGTATGTTTATCAGGGTGGCTTTGGAGGCACTAAAAACCATGGGACAGAGACCCAAGGCACCTCCTACAGCCCTGAGCCGCTGACCATCACGACAACCCCCAGGCCTGGTGTGCAGCCCCTGGTGCATGACGGGTGCAAATGCTCCCCCTAACCTGGTCCCCATCATGCTATGGGCGAGTGGGGCTGAGCTGCTCCCTACGACCATGATTGCTGAGTCACGTCCCTCTTTACCATCACATGTGGATTAGCAGCGAGCCCAAACTGTTAGGGGTAATTTATGCCACTTGTGAAATGAATTCTACTTGGGGCTCATAGAAAGCTCCCCGGGGGGAGGTTATGAGCCCTGCAGCTCCTGGAGGAAGCACAGCCCGGCAGACCTCTCTCCTCTTTGCCACCTCACCCTGTGCCCATCAGCACCCCTCGACTGCTAGAGCTGGAGGTCAGGGGCGCCACTTGATTTATTTCCTGGACAATGATGGGTGGCTTGGTGAAGCAGCCGAATAGGAAAGAGGCCCCCACTTTGTGGGGAGGCTGGGGGTAAGGAATAGTGCAGAGTGGGGTGCAAGTCTGCTCTTAATTCTAGAAAGGACGGTACAGAAAAGATGCTCTGTAGCTGGATTTTACTTCTACAGCCAGAACTCCTCAGCCTGGGGAAGTCACTTCGCTTCTCTGGGACTCGTATTTCCTGACCAGTCAGATAAAGCGAACGCGATAAAACCTGGGGTGGTCCATATTTCTGTAAGGACAAAATGAACAGCAAAGAAGTCTGGAAAGGCAACTTTCTCTCTTTTCTCTTTCTCTCTCTTTCAGCTGATATTTTAACACCATCTATTGTCAGATAGCGCGCTGGGTGGTGAGGAGAGCTGAGATTCTTGCCCTCAGGAAGTGTACAAGGTGGGGGAAGGAGGATGGATCATAAACCAGAGAACAAACAAATGAACAAGTATTAGATTGATCTCATGATGTGGGGTGAAAAAAAGTTACACAGGACCGGGATGGTCACCTGCTCAGGCGGGTGTTCAGGGCAGACAGCTGACATCTGAAATCAAAGGAGAGCTCCCAGCAGAGGGAGGAGCAAGGGGAAAATCTGCTGAAGTTAATGTCCCCGAAGCCAGCTGTACATGCCTCTAATTATGTACTTACTACCCTACCTACATAAGAAGTGCCAGGCTCAAGTACAAATTGACGCTTTGTACTTTAAACTAAATTAGTTAGGCAAGAGACAGGAAAAATTTTCTGTAAAGGGCCAGATAGTAAATATTTTAGACTTTGGGGCCCATACATAGTCTCTACAACTACTCATTTCTGCCACTATAATTGGAAGCAGCCATAGATAATAGGTAAGCAAATCTGTGTTCCAATGAAACTTTATTTACCAAATAAACAAACAAACAGGCAGATGGTTGGCTAAAGTTTGCCAACCCCTGAGTTAGGCTAAAAATTAATAGAAATTCAAATGGTGACGGAGGATCACAGAACAAGGAAGGAGTCCAGGAAACGTATGAGTGAAACCAACAATGTGTACTGGCTGGCTTATCACCATGTAACACATAATAGCAACCGTGTGGGAGAAAATCAAAGTGCCCAACAAAAGAAGAATGGACAAACACACCAGGCTCTGTCAACACAAGGAAAAGGAAGTGACCGTGTAGAGCGACAGATTACACAGAAACACAGAAAAGCAAGTTTGTCGAGTGGAGAAAGGACATGCCACAGGAAGGACATGCTGATTGCAGTATTAAACTGTATATTCTTTGATCCTGGGAGGCAGCTAACGAGAGAGCGCTAATTTAGGGTAATGGGGGAGGGACAGGGAGGGAGCAGGACGTTTCTGTGTTTGTCATTCTACCTGGACAGATGATCAAAAACAGAATAGGGGCAAAAGTTTTATTTGTTTTTAAATTTACAAATTAATTCAACAAATATTTAATAAAGGCCTATTACGTTAGGGGCTCCCCAGACTGAAAGTTGAGATAAATGGCAGTTCCTATTGGAGGGGACTGTTGAGATGTAGAATCTTATTCATTTTATTTTTAATTACAGTAAAATACATATAACATAGAATTTACCATCTTAACCATTTTTATGTGGACAGTTCAGTATTACACGTATAGTCATATTGCTGTGCAACCAATCTCCAGAACTTTTCATCTTGCAAAAATGAAACTGTATATTCATTAAACAACAACTTCCCTAACTCTGGTAACCACCACACTCCATAACGTTTCTGTTTGACTGCTCTCAAAATCTCATATAAGTGGAATCATACAATATTTGTCTTTTTTGCGATTGGCTTCTTTCACTCAGCATAATGCCCTCAAGGTTCATCCACGTTGTAGCATGTGTCAGAATGTCCTTCCTTTTTAAGGCTGAGTAGTATTCCATTGTATGTACCCCATTGTATTTATCCATTCAGCTGTCAATGGACACTTTGGTTGCTTCCACTCCTGGCTATTATAGATGCTGCTGCTATGAACACGTGGGTGTGCAAGTATCTCTTTGAGACTCTGCTTCCAAATCTTTTGGATATATACCCAGAGGTAGAACTGCTGGATCACATGGCAATTCAATTTTTAGTTTTTTGAAGAAATACTGTTTTCCATAGCATCTGCACCATTTTACATTCCCACCAACAATTCACAGGGTTCTGATTTCTTCACATTCCCAACATTTGTTGGAGGCAAAACTGTTTAGAACTGAAATCTTAGCTATACCCTGTCACTCCCTAACATACAGACTATGAAGTAGGTTTTGTTTGTCCATCTTTCTTTCTAACTATAATGGAGAAAAAGGACCCTATTTTGCTCACTGTTCAATCTTCAGATTGTTCAATTAAGGTTATTTATTCCCTTGAAAAATGTTTTGTGTTTGTCCCCAAATTTCAGCTTTTTAACCTCTTCGTCGTCTATACATTTCTTCCCTCAAAGCTCTGTTTTCTTCATAGTTGGGAACAAATAATAATCAAACAAAGCCAGGTCTGGACTGTAGCGAGGGTGGTTTAACATCTGGAAGCTACAGTTGTGAAGAGTAGCCAGTGTAACTAATATTGCTCTCGTGTATGGGCGCGTTGTTGTATAAAAGCCACACCTCTTGGGTCCCATTTTCTCTCCTTTTCTCCTTCCCAGATTCTGTTTCAGCAGACTGGAATAGTCCTCTCCAGTTATTAAGACACCCTCATCCTTGTAATCCATCAGCAGGATACCCTCTGTATCCCAAATAACATTCGCCATGATTTTTCCAGCCCATTGCGACATCTTGAAGGGTAGCTTGCCCTTTTCATGACACTGCGTGGACTTCTGCTTTGACTCAGGCTTGTAATGATGAATCCAAGTTTCATCTCCAGTGACAATCCCGTTTAAAACTTTATCTTTGTTGTCTCTGCCGAGGTCCAGAAACTGTCGTAAACACTCGACATGCTGTTGTTTCTGAAACAGTGGTGCATTCTCGGTACCCATCTTGCACTGATGTTTGACATCCTTGGATGCTGACGGAGGACGTTCAAAATGGTTGTAGGTGATACTCCATTTCTGCGAGCTGCTTTTTTTTTTTTTTTAATATATTTTTATTTTTGACAGAGAGAGAGAGAGAGAGAGAGAGAGAGAGAGAGAGAGAGAGAGAGAGAGAGAGAGAGAGAGAGAGAGAGAGAGAGA
>PVKE010001946.1:0-42713 GCA_004027555.1 Craseonycteris thonglongyai
TTATTTTGTTTTGATTTATAAGAGCTTTTTTTTATTTTTTGAAAATGAGACCCTTAACAGATATATGCCCCAAAGTTTTAAATTTCATGAAGTCCAATCTATCTTTTTGTTGTTGTTATACATGCTTTTGATGTCATATTGAACAAACTATTGCCAAATCCAAGGTCAGAAAGATGTTTTTCAAAGAGTTTTATAGCTAGATGTAATTGAAGATTTTTGCATCTATACTTGTGAGGGATATTGGTCTGTAGTTTTCTTTTCTTATGATTTCTCTGTCTGTCTTTGTATTACGGTAATGCTGGCCTCATAGAATCAGAAAGAAGTATTCTCTACTTTTCTGTTTTCTGGAAGCATTTGAGAGACTGGTGTTGATTCTTCTTCATGTGATAGAATTCACCAGTAAAGCATCTTGTTCTAGGCTTTTTATGTTGGGAAGTCTTGGATTACTGATTCAATCTCTTTATTTGTTATAGGTCTATTATCACATTTTCTGTTTTTTCTTGTGTTTTGGCAGTTTTGTATCTCTGGGAATCTGTCTGTTTCTAATCTTGGTTATCCTAAATTGTTGGTATATACCGGTAACTACTCACAGTATTCTCTTATTAGCCTTTTTATTTCTGCAAGGTTGGTAATGCCCCCATTTTTTCTGATTTTACTAATTAGGGCATTCTCTTTTATGTTTGTTTGGTTCTCTAGCTAAAGATTTGTCAATTTTGTTATAGCTTTTCAAAGAACCAACTTTTGGAGTCAATGATTATCTCCATTGTCTTCTATTCTCTATTTTTTCCTTCTTTCTGCTAGCTTTGGATTTCCTTTGTTCTTTTTCTAGCTCCTTAAGGTATAAACTCAGGTTACTGACTTGAGTTCTTTTTTCCTTTCTAATGTAGGTGTTTACAGCTATAACTTTTCCTTTAAGTACTGCTTTTGCAGCATGCCATATTTTGTATATTGTTTTCATTTTCATTCATTTCGAAGTATTTTCTAGTTTCCCTTGTGATTTCTTCTTTGACCCACTGGTCAAAGAGTCTTAAGAGTCTGTGGTTTAATTTTCATGTATTTGTATATTTTCCAGTTTTACTTCAGTTACTGACTTCTAGCTCATTCCACTGTGGTCAAAGAAGATGCTTTCTAAAATTCTGATCTTGTAAAACTTATTTGCATTTATTTTGAGGCCTAATATTGGCTTATTCTGAATAATGTCCCGTGTGCACTTAAGAATGAGTATTCTGCTGGTATTGGGAGTGTTGGAGTGTTTCATATGTTTGTTATCTAGTTGGTTCATAATGTTCAAGGTCCTCTATTTCCTTACTGCTCTTCACTCTAGTTATTCTAGCATGTCTTTTTTCAAGCATGGTATCACGTGCATATAAACCTACTCCCAAGATGACACAGCCTTTGAGACTATGATTGGACAAGGATTTCACTAATGTACCTTTACCACTAACATGATACTGAGACCACAGGAGGCATTACTTTAATACATATAATAATAGGAATGATTCCTGGAATGTAAAGTGCTATTTTCTCTGCTCAAATTACACAGTTGCCATTTGGCTGGTGTCTTTACTAGTAACTTGGACATTCTATACTATGAGATAATAAAATCAATTGTACTGAAACATTTTTCTATTACACTCTTGTCTCCTCAGAACTCCTCCTTTCCTTTGTTACTGTACAAGTGTATGATACTACTCTTCCTTACTTTAACTTCTTGATTCACCTGTATTTTATGTTTCTTTTATAAATCCTATCTATACTGCTTACCTTTTGGCTCAAGAGCTTTGACTTTAATAGCCAATCAGAATTGTCCCTTAATTCTGGTTGGCAAACTAAGCTGATGAATTCTAAATTTATTCCTTAGCTATTGCTCCAATGATGTTATCAATTCCCAAATCTTACTGGCTTACAAAGGTAAGGATAAATTTCTTGCTCATGAGTCTGTGGGAAGCTCTGATTCATAATGCCAGATGGGTTCCAAATCTGCTTCATGTGTCTCTCACTCTGGGACCAAGCAGCTATCTAAGACACACTCATCTTATATCAAAAACAGGAGAGTAGGTCAAGATAAACTAAGTAAAACATTTAAAGTGTCTGTCTGTGTCAAATCTGCTAACATTACATTGGCCTAAACAAGTCACATGGGTAAGCCCAACAGAGTGGGAAAAATCTCTTCCTTCCATGGGAAGGGGAAAGGAGTATGCATTTGCTGAACAACAACACTATCAATCAGTCAGTCTAGCAAAATAAGACAATTAGGGGCAACAGAGTGAGTTTTTCAAAAAGTTAAATTTATTTAAATTAAAGACTTACTTTGAACTTAAGCCTTTTTTCCTTGTTAGAGTAATAATGTTCTTTCTTTTATAAAGTTATTATAATAATGGAAGGCAGTAGAACTTTTGAAATTCTTATTATTTAACAAAATAAAAAGTTGGCAACTCCCTGTTGGTCCCTAAAATTTTAGGACAATTTAACTAGTCTACAAAAATCCCAAAGTCTATTAGAAGAAAAAAAAGACCATGAATGCAATCCCAGGTCTCTTTGGCTCTTGCTCACTACTCGGAGGCTACTCCCTGTTTTGCAAAGACACTCATTTCCCCCTGCTCAGGTTTCATTATTCTAAATGCTTGTGATTAGGCAAGTCCATGTGTGCGAGAACTAAAATGTCATTATTTATTTTTAGTAATCTAATCTAACTTTTATCTTAAAAATGGTCCCTTTTACTCTTCAGGTCTATATATAAGCTTGGTTTTTAACACTTGGGGCCCTTGAATTGTAATGTCATGTAAATCTTTCATGCCCCTGACATGAAAATTTTAACAGGTGGTACATAAAGAATAATGGCCCATGACTTCTATAGTGATTAAAAATTTTAAAGTAGCTAGTAATGGCTTTGCTTCTAATGTGAAAGGACACATATTTAATAGCTATATATGTGTATAGTGTTTATAAATGCTAATGCTTTTGTCTTAGACTTCTTAAACATTAAAACTATATGCAAAATCGCAGAGCAATTTTTTTCTCACAGTACTGTTAAAGCAAATGAAGCAACTGGCACCCCTATAATGAATGATTCACTCACTTCACTCCGAATCCCACGGCTTATTTCCACCTTCTACTCTGGTTCTTCATCTTGTTTTTTACTTGTGATATTCTCCAGCTTTAGGCACTATTAAAATGTTATAGCTATTTCATCTGTTTTAAACTAGGGATGGGGAGCAGAAGATGGAATTGTGATATGTATTATATATACAGAAAATCTTATACAGAGATTTCAAATTTGTCAAAACACTTGCATTTCCCATAAGTTTCCTTTTAGTAAATAAGATTCACAATTCATTATTAAACACTAACTTACAGGACAGGATCTATAAAATAACTTCACAATATGGAAATTATCTTTTATTGTCATACTGTTCTTGCCCAATATTGGAGAATTCGACCCAGTATATATTTATATTTCATAAAAGTGCAAATGTAAAATAAGAGGCACCCCATGAATCAACAAGGGAAGTTTTTAAAACTGGAATGAGAACTTAACTCACTGGTTTTGAAACTCATGTTTGTGTCATACTTATAATTTAAATAAAAAATGCACCTTTTACAACAGCTTGCAGGTTATATATAGAAATTAAAGTTTCTCTAATTTTGAAAATTTAATTCATATTAAAATAATGTAATTCATATTAAAATAAGATAAAAATTGACAAATGTGCTTGTATTATAAGCAACATACCTGCAGGTATGATCATCACTCACACTTGCAATTCTCTGGCCTTCTTTGGGATCAAACACCAAACCATTAATGAAATCTGAATGGCCCTCGAAAACCTGATATAAGGGGAAAAGTTAATAAGAACACAAGAAAAAAATCTACAATATTCCTACTTATTTTCTACTTCACTGCCTTAAAAGCTTTCACTGCATGCTTCTCTTTTCCATAAATATTTCTTAAGCAATCTGCTATTTTTAAAGTATGATTTATACACCCACTTTTCTGGAAGGTTTGTCTTGGAAAGAAGCTGATTATTCAACACACTGCTATTAGCTTGATATTTCTTTGCTAGTATGCATTTCTTACAAAAACACACACTTTTTTACTGTACCTGTCCTCATATCACCTCCGTTCTTACTTATTACATAAAGCTTAAATGAAAATTAAAGTTAGGAGAACTTTCTAGGGGCACTGAGATAGAGATGTCCTCAACTATTTACCTCATACCTACTGCTCTGTACATTCACTGCTACCTAATAAACATAGTATGAACTTCAAATCTTCTAGGGTCTTCATTTACTTGTTCAATGTGACTGCCAGAAATGGAGATAGTATTATAAGCTCACAATCAAAATGACCCAGAAATCCTCTTCTGGCTACAGAAGGAACAAAGAGGAAGAAGATGCAAGGTGGAGGACTAGTTGAGTAGGCAAGGTTCAATTAGTTTAATTCTTTATAATCTAAAACCTTAAAAAGACCTGTCAAATATCAGATATTTAAATATTTTAATGGATATCATTTTTGCTTTTTCCATTCTTTCCAAAAACTCAAATTTGATCTCAGTGTAAGATTAATAGTGTGGTTCTATTTGGAACTGCTTACTATTTAAAAATGTATCATGAGAAAAAAAAAAAAAAAGATTTGATTTAAACATTCTTGTGTAACTTTAACAAACTCAGGTCCTGCAAACCATTCTTCAAAATGTATGCCACAGTCTATAAGACAAACTAAATTAATATTAACTAATTAATGTCTATTATAAGTAACACATTAACTTTTGATGGGGTAAAATTTTATATGCTATTAGTACACTTGGCTATCGCTGGTACAGCCTTAAATTAACTAATATATTATATAGAGTACACTCCATTATTGTACCATTGTATATAGCCCACTGTATAGAGCTTAGAGAAGATTTTTTACTATTTTCTAAATGATTAGAAAGGTTTACAGTTTATCTTTGTTCCATAATATTTTTCATGTTTTTGAGGTTCCAGAAAGTCAAGAAGGCAATATTGTTCTTATAAAGACATCTCCCCCTTTTCCCCAATCCCAGACACTGATAACCACCATTCTACTTCCTGTTTAACTTTTTTTTTTTTTTAATTGATTTTTGACAGAGAGATACAGACAGAGAGACAGAGAGAAGGGGGAGGGCCCAGAGCAGTCTCCATAGTTGACAGCATTAGTTTTCCATATAGTTTTTACTCCACAGGCAGGTACAGGGCTGCACAGGGCAGGAACTGGGCCGGGAGCCTCCCACATAGGTCCCGGCAAGAACTGAACTGGGGACACTCCCCAGTTCAGCATGTGGGTCCGCATGGGCCGGGGCCGGGATTCGATCCTCAGTCCTCGGGGCGTCAAAGCGAGCGCTTAACCCGCTGAGCCATCCCAGCTTTCCCCCTGTTTAACTTTTAATATTCCACATATAATGGAGATCATACAGTACAGTTGACCCTTGAACAATATAGGTTAGGGGTGCTGACTCTCTGCACAGTCAAAAATCACATATAACTTTTGATTCTTCTAAAACTTAACTACTATCAGTTATCTACTGGGAATTGGTGTGAGGACCCCCTAATGCCCCAGCCTGCCACCCCATTGCCACGGACTAAAATCCATGGATGCTCAAGTTCTCTACATAAAATGATGCAGATCAATGCACACAGTTAGTCCTCCCAACAGTGGTTCAAAAATAGTGCAGGTAGTTATTGAAAATTTTTTTTGTATATCAGTGGACCCACGCAGTTCAAACTTGTGTTGTTCAAGGGTCAATTGTATTTGTTTTTCTCTGACTTATTTTACTGGACTATTTCTTACACCAATGGAAAACACATATACATATAGGGCTTACTATGTACAAAGTATTGTTCTAAATGTTTTGTACAAATTATTTCAGTTAATACTCATAATCCTATGAGGCAGATGCTATTATCCCATTTTACAGATAAGGAAATGAGCAGAGAGACTGGGAACATGACTAAAGTACCACTGTTACTGAAGTGATAGAGTTGTGTTTCAAACCTGCGTGGTTTTGCTCTTGTGTTGTGCTTTTAACCAATCTGTAACCCTGCCTTCCCCGCTATGCTGTCCTGATTGTTTCTTTTAAGTTTGACTCGTATTCAATGGGTGTTCATGTCTATACTCCTACTATACCAACTGTGACTTCCTAATTCTCCCTCATTTGCTGTGCCTACTTAATATTTGAATTTAATAAGTGATATCAGATTTATAATCCATAGTCCTTAGTAAGAACCTAGAGTAAATGAGACCCTAAATTATATACTTTAAAGATGACCATAAAAAGTCATTTTAATTTGCAATAAATCCAACTAGAAAAGCAAAATTTAATGTTTTAAAGTAAACCATAAATTCACAAATTATATTTGTAACATACCTTGTATTCATTTTTATCTTGAAGATCTGAAGTAAACAATCTAATTTTCATATCAGCAGCTGAAGTACAAAATCTGGAAGCAAAGGAAACAAAACAAACCCACTTGTAGCCTCTATAAGTGAAAGCTCTCCACCTTGTCCCTGCAAATCCCCCTTCCAGTCACCAAAGCTATTTTCATAACTCACAATCATGCTTTCTTTTGGGCAGAAGGTGTATGTTGTGGCTCTGTTGTAAAAAATGTTATACAACCATTACTGAAAGTGGAAGGTAGTTAATTATTTTTGAAGACACACAAAAATTAGTATCTATTTTCTGGATATGTCTCTTCTGTGACAAGTGTACAATTTTATTATAAATCATAAAATTAATTTTTAACTTTTTCTTAAGAGTATAAAAGGATTAAAAAAAAATCTTCATTTTAGCTAGGTCAATATTACATATTAAAAATACTGATACTTGGGATGCCAGGATAGCTCAGTAGGTTGAGTGCTTGCTTTGCAATTGCAAGGTCCAGGGATAGAATCCTGGCCCCAGCCTGTGCAGACCTATATGCTGAACTGGGGCACAACTGGTAACTGCTGGGGTGGCGATGAAGGTTCTTGCCTCCTGTGCAGGAGGCCCTGGTTCAGTTTCCGCCCTGCCTGGCCCTGTGCAGCCCCACATACACCTGTGTGGAGTGAAACTGTGTCACAACTAATGATGTACAAGTATGGAGATTGCTCTGGGCCCTCCCCACTTCTCTCTCTCTCAAATAAATATATATAAAAAAATTTGCTACATTACTAATGTGAGGGTGTCCTAAAGTAGGTGTTCTTATAGCCATGTTCTAAATAAATCATTTCAAGATCACTGTTCAAAATCCCATCTCTAAAATAGATAAAAGCTATTTTAACAGGGTTTAAAAGAACTATCTCAAGCAAAAGGGTTTGTTAAGAAGGCATTACTAGAAAATGAGGACAATTTCAGTAACAACATTAGAGAACAAAGAAGTTACATGGGTCAAAGTATTTTTACATAAAAAGAAAAGTAATGAAAGAATTTTATTAGAATTAAAAACAAACAAACCAACCACAAATCTTAATGGTCAACTTTGTATTGTCCCACTTTTCTCCAAGTCTGTGCTGCTTTCATTTATACATGTTAAGGGTATTTAAGTCATTCTTTAATTAGACCAGAAAACAGCAGAGAACTAAAGTAAAGTAGAAAGGTAAAGAGAAAGAGAGGGAAAAGAGCAAGCAGAATTTAAGGCAACTAAATACTAAAGATAAAACACTAGGAAGGGTTTCTTTCTAACTGTAAGATAAAAGTTATTGATGGTAAGAGAGATACAAAGTTTTATCTCTGTCATCCTGATAGTCCACTATTCAGTAATGAAGAAAATACTATTTACTGTGAAATATTATGAAAAAAATAAATAAATAAAAGTATAAAAAACTTACAATATACAGTTTAGTAAAAATTGTATAAAATTATTAGCAAAAAAACAGAAAGGGTATTGAGTACATAAATGGCATTTAAAATTTCTGTACATTCTAAATTTGATATAGTAAGTATATGTTATTTTATAATAAAAAATATATAATTTATTTAAAATCAATTAAAACTGTGCTCTCAGCTTGCTCAAAAAATATTGCTTTTGTTAAAATTAATGGCTGGTGAATATTTTGAATTTATGATTTATAGTGTGTAGTCCCAAAAAAGACTTGAGGCAGCTTATCAAAAAACAACAGCAACAAAAAAGATGAAACAATAAAGCAAATCCATTAAAAGGAGGACAGGAAAACAGGTGTCAAACAAGACCATGGGAAGAAGATGGTTTCTATAGCTTTCAAAACCTGCTAGAAAATGTAAAGAGACTGCTGACTAACTCTTCCTTAGCTCCAGAGTCTGTGAACACTTCCTTTTAACATAAGAGGAAATGAACAGTACACTGGCTATTAACAATGAAACATGTATGTTGACCAGAGCTGCTGTGTCCATTATTCAAAATTCAGTTAGCTAAGATCTGTAAAAGCTTCTCGAACAAAACACAAACATTTTCATAATCTTATTGTAGGCAAAAATTCCTTTGATACGAAACAGAAGGCACATGAAAAAGTGCTCAACATCATTAGTCATCAGGAAAATGTCACTGTGGTACCAAAGAGAATAGCTAAAATTACAGACTGACAACAATAAATGCTGGAGAGTAAGCTGAATATCCTTACATTATTGGTAGGAATGTAAAATGGAAGAGCCACTAGAGAAATTAATACTTTCTTAAATTTTAAATATACATCTACTCTCTGATTCAGTAATTCTACTCTTAAAAGAAATGAAATCATAAAGCCACTAAAAGCTGTATAGAGATGCTCATAGCATCTTTAGTCACAATAGCTAAAAACTGCAAACTATCCGGGGTCCATTTACAGGAGAATGAGTAAACAAATTGTGGTATATTTAGACAGTGTAATGGAATATTCAAAAATAAAAAATGAACCACTGGTATAGTACATAACATGGATGAATCTCAAAAACACTAAGCTAGACACAAAAATACATTCTAAATAATTCCATTTACATGAAGTTGTAGAATAGGCGAAACTAATTTCTGGTAATAGAAATTGGTCAATGGAGTGAGGGATGGAATGGGAAGGAGCCCAGAGAATCTTTCGGGTAACAGAAACGCTATGTATTACCAGTGAGTGGGTTACAGAAGTATATGAGTATGCATTTGTCAACACTGATCAAAGTGTACCCTTAGGAGTTGAGAATATCACAATATGTAAATTATCACTTAGTTTTTAAAAATTAGGTTAGGTCCATAAGAACTAAATTATGGTTGGCGAAATACCATTTACTTAAAAGAAGATATTTATTTTAGATTTGACATTTGTGGAAACAAGGTTAGTGTTCTGTTAACAAAAAAATCTGACATACCAGTATTATTGCCCTTGTGAAGAAGGACTTAGCAGGCAGTGATTTTTCTCAAAGAGCAATCATTCTTTTTAAATGCTTTCACAAAAACTGAAGCCCAAGGATTGGAACTACAGTTTTATGTAATGTAAACGTTAAGTGTGACCTTTACAGTAAGACTGGTGACTCAACCAAATTTATTCTAAAAGTTGTAGTTGTACTCAATAAATGGTAAACTCAGTGAAGAATCTGCGAAGATTTAAAATGATTTGGATCAAGCTTGTCCAACCTGAGGCTGGTGGGCTGCACATGGCCCAGGATAGCTTTGAATGCAGCTCAACACAAATTCGTAAACTTTCTTAAAACATGGTGAGATTTTATTGTGATTTTTTTTTTTTAGCTCATCAGCTATTGTTAGTGTTAGTGTATTTTATGTGTGACCCAAGACAATTCTTCTTCCAATGTGGCCCAGGGAAGCCAAAGGATGGAATACCCGATTTAGATGAATCTGAGGTAAAGAGCACTAGTAGGCTCAAACACATGCTCAAGGCATCATTGCCATGGCTACATACTTAAATTACAAATTCAGACAGTAAGTCTAAATTATGAAATAATAGCAAATGTTAAAGTATCTACTATCTAGAGTTAGGGAAAGTGGAAATAGAGGAAAAAAATCTCTAATGATAAAAGGCTTCAGATCACTCAGCACAAAGGACATCAATAAATACTGCATTTAATAATTTTAAACTTACTTGATTACTGGAGGCAACGAATCAAGTCTAGTCTCTGGGCTCCAAGCTATGCCATCGACTCTGATACCATGGTGAAATGTTCGTAGTGTTTGATACTGAATTCCTTCAATGTCTGCTTCTTCTTCCTATACATACATAGTAAATGTTATAATAAGTTAGGAGAACAAACAATATTGTGTATTTCATTATAATGAAGAATTAGTTAGGAGGCCAGGTATAGTTAAGTCCTCAATGTTGACAGATTTTTGAAAATTGTGACTTCAAACAAAATAATGTATAACAAACCCAATTTTACCAGAGGCTAAATGATATAAACAAGAGTTAAGTTCCTATGGCATATCTCTGGACACAAAAACATCGCTGATCTTAAGATCCTAGACATTTTTAATATTAAACACTGAAATAAACATGAGCTAAGCATCCACATAAGATTAATAACAAGTGAGATATAATGATTTTCTAACCCTGCTTATTTCAGTTAAGGGCCCTGGGAGGCTAGAGCCTCTCACAGTAGTTCAATGTGCAAGGCGGGAGCCCACGCTGGACAGGATGCCCTTTCATCGAAGGGAACCACTCATACTCCATACTCACTCAGACTGGGACAACTTATACATGTCAATTTATCTCATGTGCACATCTTTGGGATATGGAAGGAAACAGTCGCTGGAGAAAGCCCATGTAGACATGGGGAAAATGTGAAAATTCCACTCTACAAAGACCATGTCCTTGACTGGGAATTGACTTTTTTTTCCTCACCAACATGATGATGAAATGATGTTGAATTAAATGACATTATTCGGGGACCTGCCATATATTCTTTTGAAAAGTTTAAAAGCAGATTGGATATTGTGATTTAACTGGATTGAACAACAAAACTATCCACAGCTTTAATTAAACAAGTATGCATGCTGAAGTGTCTTTGATAATCATTAAAAGAAGAGATATGGAGTGCAAAATTTTCAAACTATCTCTGGGTGGTAAGCAAATAATGCAATGCATAGACAATGTAATGTAGAATTGTATACCTGGAAACTATGTAATTGTTACAAACCAATGTCACCCCAATAAATTTAACAATAAAAATAAATACATTTCCCAACTATTACGGAAGAAAAAAAATGAAAGGAGAGGGTAACAGAACAAACACAAAAGACATAATAACATACATATTGGCATATGAGCAATAGATAATTGTCATACAGTCATAATATAAAACACAATGCAACAGTGAAAATAAACGTGGACATGGAGGAATCTAACAAATATAATGTCAACAGCAACAAACTGCAGAGGAACGTAATACAGAATAATTTCATTGATATATAGTTTAAAACATGAAATATGACATTGATTTGCAAAACCTACATATATGGTTAACTATAAAAAAAAAAAAAGGAATCGCCATCACAATATTTCAGACATGGTTACACCTCTTGGGGGTGAGAAGGCAGTAGGGGAAGACTACCCAGAGGGCTTCAAAAGAATTGCTAGCGTTCCATTTCTTAAGCTAGGTAGTATAGGTATACAGGGACCTATTTAATTATTATTCTTATAATACATATTTTAAAATACATTTTATAAGCTTAAAATATTGCAATTTTAAAAATAAATAAATCATGGTTTTATTATTTAAATCATTATTCTAACTGGGTCTAGAGACTGAAGAAAAAATTTTCATGACAAATTTGCTCAACAAATCTATATTAAGGGACTATAATTACCTTTTATAAGTTTATAAGATTATGAAATACTAGGAAAAAATCTAGAGTAGGTAAAGTTTGATAACCTTTAATGGAACAGATTATCTACATGCAATGGAATTATCTGATGGATCGTTCTAAGAATTCCATTTGTTTTTAACCTAAATACATTTTATAACATATACTTTCACCAAATTTAGTGGATGTGGTGAGTTTTCCAGGACAGCCTTTAAGAGCTTAGCATAGTCAGTTCACAAATATATGAGTATTACATGTCTTTCTCTACATAGTCCAGATAACACTTGAAAATAAATTTAAATTTTAGGTGAACTTAATAGTTAATAGCAGAAAGTGTTTCGATAGATGAAAAAGGATAAAAATGCATTTATCAAGGAAAGAAAAACACTGTTAAAGTATATTACTTCATAATTTATGACTATAACTGCATGGCTTACAGCCAGATATGCCAAAGCAGCAACCACTAAGCAATTTTAAAATAATGTTAGAAGCCTAATCATAGTTGACTTCATAGTTCGGGTTACATCTATTTTTCCACACTTGACAAATCAATCTTCTAAAAATGAAGTTTTCACCATGAAAACACACGTTATTTTGCTACTGTAACAATGGTGTTGACAAGCTGGGCCTGTAATTTGTTATCCAAAGGATATATGAAGTTATTGGGTGGTCGTGGTGGTGAAGAAAACCAGGGACTGTATAGCCTGAGCTTTACGTATTACCAGTGAAACCTTTTTTCCTGGCAGCAAAGTCTGCCATTGAGCCAACTTAAAGGCCAGGGTGTGTGTGTGTGGTATCGGCAGACAAGTGCTATTTTGAGTTTAGTTTGGGTGTAGGCAGTATTGTATAGGCAGGAAATTAAGATACTTTGGAAAACTTGCTATAATACAAATCATTATCCAAGGTTCCAGCATATTTGAGATTGGGGCAAAGCCAAGTTGATGAAAAGGGCTATTCTAAGGATTTGAAATTGGCAGGCCTTGCCACCACACCCATTTAAAGCCAAATACAGAATTTTAGTTAGACAAGACTGTAAAGTTCACCTAGTCCACCTCTTTCATTGGACACTTGAGTCTCTAGTGTAACATCTGAAAAAGGACACCGCAACAATCCTTTTCAGAACACTTTCAATGAGATGGAACTAGCAACTTCTTAGGGGAGCTTATTCCATTTGAGAGTAGTCCTAATTATTTATTAGCCATTCTCTTTAACATTAAACCTAAATCTCTTTCCATGTAAATTCTACTCATGGCTCTAAATGTTGCTCTCTGGAGCCATACAAAGTATGTCTAATTCAGTGATGGCAAATACCTGGTCATCACTGATTCCCCCCAGGGTGAATACATTCAAAGGAGACTCAGAATTAGTCTTAAAACACTATAAGCAACAATTCCATTGAAACATAACTGACAAATAACACAAAATACATTTACCACTCTGATTTTCATTACTCTTTTATATGATGGTTTTAAATATTCTAATTCTACTGTGACAGTTGTCTTCAAATATATTATCTCCTTTGAATCATTAATATACTGCTGAGAATAGGAGTAAACATTAAAATCAATTTACAGAGGATATAGAGCAGTGATGTCTAATATGGTAGTCACTAGCCAAAGGAGGCTTTTTAAGCACTTGCTTTGTGGCTAGTTCAAGATGAGATATGTACACTTTATACAGACCAGACTTCAAAGATTTAGTATGAAAGAGCATAAAATATCCAATTAATATTTTTCTGTATTGGTTATACATAAAATATTTTGGGTATGCTAGATAAAAATTTAATTCACTTTTCATAAAGTGGTTACTACAACATTTAAATTTATATTTGTGGCTCACGTTATATTTGTATTGAACAGCACTGAATTGGTTCCCTTTGGCAGTTTAAGCATTGCACCGATTCATGGAGAACATCCAGGTGACTAAATACTAGAAGTCACAATTTTCCCTTTTAGCTCTATCATTTTAAGACTTTATATTCATCTTCACTAAATTTTAGCTTGTTCAACTTAGCCCATTAATTCAATCACAATATTTGAATTCTGAGCAGAGACTGGCATACAATAGGTGCTCAAAAAGTATTTGTTAAATGAAGTCAACCATCCAAAGCATTAGTATCCTTTTCAACTTCATGTTCTATAGAAACTGAATGTGCTTGCCTAAATCAAGTGTTTTCATCCAAGTCCCAGTAGAGGCTTTGATTCATTATTGATGACCCTTTAAAAAGAAACTTTCATGTTCCCTCTCCCCTTTACACAGAGGATTTTTATAGTTTTCTTAATGCATTGGTTTACATTTAAACATCTCCTTGATGGCAGCGTCCTTGCTTTCACAACACATGCATCACCAGTTTCCTGCACCTGAGCTCCACTTCATGCACATTTGACAAATACGGAACACCAATCAATGCTACTATCATTTAGCTCTAATTTCCATCATATTCAAAAGAACACCATGAGAGGGATGCTGGGATAGCTCCTTTCATGTGGGAGGCCCCTGGTTCAGTTTCCGCCTCAAGTGGCCCCACATCCACCTGTGTGGAAGGAAACTATGTCACAGCTAATGATGCAGAAGTATGGAGACAGCTCTGGGCCCTCCCCCACTCTCTCTTTCATCTTCTCTTAAACAATAAATCTTTTTTTTTTTTTTTTTAAAGAACACCATGAGATCCTGAAAAATGCTTTGCTGAAATTCAAATTGTCTATCACCAGTGGTTTCCTAAAAGTCTTAGAATGATGACTGCCTTTCTGACAGGAATGTAGAACTCTTTCAATTCAATTTACCTTAGTTTTTTCTCTCAGGGTAAAAGGGAGGCATGAAATTGGGGGCAATAAAAATTGAAGATTTTAACATGAGAGCATAAGAACAATGTTTAGTAGTATTTAATTAGATTAAAAAACTTCAAAGGGAAGCAAAAATTTATTCTAAATACCCAAGAACAAATTATTTGAACTAGTTCTCCTCAGTAAATGTTTGAACCATGAGTTCAATCTATCTGAATAGCAACACAAAAGGAAATGCACAGGGGTTTAAAAATGGGGTCTAGATCTTGGTTTTTCATTTACTAGCCATACAAATTTCTGAACTTCTTTGAGGTAGAATGGAAACTCCAAGAGGACAGGAACCATTGTTTAATTATATTTTCATTACATAGTACAGAATATAGCTTGTGTTTACTACTTGCCAAATTAATAAAATTCCAATTCTTTCCTTAGGTAATCTGTGGATAAGACCTATATCGCCAATATCATAGCTCTGAGGATCAACAGAAACGATGCTATGACCACAAACCTTAAAGAAACAATATAAGTGTTTTTGCTCGTTTTCTCATTTCCATTTTCCCTCTTTTGCTCCCGTTTTTCTCTCTGCTACCCATCACCTCTGCCTTTCCTTTTTTCACATTTTTTTCTTCCTTCTTGACTTTCTCTCTCAATATTTCTGAGCTGAACATAAAGCTAGAGGTAAAGCCAGTATTTGTCAGTATTTTTTAATACAATTCAATGTTCAGCCACTAATTTTAAAAGTAATGAAGTAAACTGTTTCAACTGTAGGGGGCTGCTTTATTCTTTTGTAGGTCAGTAGCCTGCATTAGAAAAACAGTTTCCCCTCAGTCTTTTTCGAGTATGTGTTTTATTATTTCTGTTAATCATTTGATTTTTTTTTTTAAATAATCCTAATCTGGTAGTCCAGCTGAATGAAGTCAGTATGAGGGGGCATATTGAGCCTAAAAACTAGAAATACCTACTCCAACCCCAAGTAATAATGTGGAGTAATGTAAGAGCTCTTGTATTGTACTCAGAAACCAACAAACTGAAGCTTTTAATTCATACTTTGCCCTTAGGATAAATATGCATATGGTCTAATTTTGTATAACTTTATACATTTATTACACTGTAAAGTTCTAAATTACATTTATGTCAAAACACTATAAGATACTGGACTGTCTCCTGAGTAAAAGAGGAAATACTATTTATGTTTAAAATAATACATTTTAGTGGTATAGTTATTTCAACTGAAAATTTTTAAAAGATTTATTTTATTGTTTTTGACAAGAGACAGAGACAGAGAAGGGGGAGGGCCCAGAGCGGACTCCATAGTTGTACATCATTAGTTTTCAACATGGTTTTGTTCTACACAGGTAGGCAGGGGCCACACAGTCAGGGGCTGAACCCAGGGGTGGGAACCAAACTGGGGGCCTCCTGCATGGGAAGCACACTCCAGTTCAGCATATGGGTCCACATGGGCCGGGGCTGGGGCCAGGATTCAATCCTCAGTCCCTGGGGCTGCAAAGTGAGTGCATCCTGAGCCATCCTGCTTTCCCCAGTAAAGTTATTTTAAATCTTTGAAAATCCGTTACTCTCAAATTACCTGATTGATTAATCTTAATTTGAGAAATACCGTTCTATGAATAATACTTGTATTCTGGTAACCAAAAAGATTAACCAGAGATTCCTGACAGTTGAATCCTCATAGTTCAAAGTCTCACTTACATGTAGAACTAGCTTTCCTGTGAGAAAACATGGAGTGTGCTCACCACGAAGCAATCATAAATTTGGTGTGATTAAATATGGGGCTGTGCCTATGTGCCACCGCTGACCAAATCAATGGCAGCTAACACATGTGTATCAGATGTGCTAGATGCCTTCCAGGAGCTTTACGTGTACTTACTCATTACAGTCTCACAAAACCCAATTAAGTTTTATTTTCCTCATTTTTATAGGAGAGGTTAAGTACCTGCTCACGGTCATACAGCTATTAAAAGATAAAGCCAGTCAGTAGTAAAAATTTAGGCATTTTGGTTCCAGAGTTCATTGTCTTAATGACTGTGCTAACCTGCCTTTTCAATTAATATTATCCCATACTTTGTGTACTCCAGATGTATATTTTAGATGCATAAAAAGTTGAGAGCATATTAATAGGAAAGCAGAAAATACAAGTTATAAAATCTCCTGGAGGATTGTATTTTAGGCTTTCAACATTAGTTTATTTCCTACCTCTTAGTGGAATGTAGAAAAGTTGGCTTAAAATAATTAATTAGCATAGATGATATAACAGAGTTGTACACCTGGAAACTATGTAATTGTTACTAACCAGTGTTACCCCAATAAATTTAACAAGCAAAAATAATTAATTAGATCTAATTTAATTGATGTTTTCCCTGTGTATATTAATGGTCAGTTAATCATAAACTTCAATTATGAAAATATTCCATTTCTAATTATAAGGTAAATGAGAAACCTTATATTCTTTTCCACTATTTAATGTTTGTATAAAACTCAGGCAGACTTGTATATTGCTGGGAATGTGTTTATCTGTAGTTCTTCATATCATTTTTTCTTCTTACATTCAAACACAACATACTTTAAAAGTTTAGGAAAATTTTAGCATAGTTTGTATAATCTTTCTTATCAGTGAAATATCTTCATCATTCACTGTAGTTTTGTACACTAACCTGAAAGGTACATGTGCCAATGACCACGTAATTATTGCCACCATATGCTATCAGGTTTCCTGAATCCCCACTCTCAAAGGGATTAAATTCTACCACATGCACGTAATCTTCACAATCCACAGTGTAGGCAGCATTTCTTGTGGCATCTTGCTTCATCTTATATGTCAATGCTTGAGCAGTTGTAAAAATAAAACAGCCTTCTACTGGGCAAGGTCATGAAACTGTGGATTACAGCACAAATACAGTTAGAAACAGTCACAATGTTAGTAAATGAATCAAAATAAGAACATGGTATTATTGCAAATGCCAGACACCTCAAAAAAGTTAACATATTTAAATACTTTGTGAATGATACCTGCAGCATTATAGTGAGTACTTGAAGATGGAATCACTTTAATAGTAAATATATTTATAAAAAATTAATGATAGTTAACATTTACAGAGCATTATTTGCAGGAGCCATATTAAACATTTTACTAGCATTGTCACACCACATATTTGTATAAACCTAAGAGGGACGTACTGCCTATGGTTTCCATTTTACAGAAGAAATCAAGATTTTAAGGACATTAGCTAGCCAAGCTCATACGATGAGCCAGAATTTGAAAACTTGATTGTGTTGGGCACCAGTGCTAGCGAAGAACAATAAACAGGTCTCATTCAGTCTGGAAGGCGCTCACAATTCAGGGATAGTTATGGGTTAGTGTGAAAAGTGCTAAAATATTAGCAGATACAAAATACAGGAATCTGGAAGGAGAGCTAAAATGTGCAATATAAAAATAATATTCAATAAACCAGGCACAAAATTCATCTAACCTGTAGAGGCCTGGTGTGCACTGTGGAAGTAGCATTGCCAGATAAGACATACGAATTCTAAGGAGGTTTTGTTTTGTTTTTTTAATTCTTTTTTTCTTTTTTAATTGGAGGCAGGATGCAGTGGTCCTGAAAACAGTTGAGCTCGGTAACAAACGTAACAGTTCCTGATGAGTATTTACTGGGAATCAATGAGTCTTATCTCAGGGAGCGTAAATACTACTAACCTTACAACTAGGCATGCGGGACTGAACATTCATTAAGGGTACCAGCAGGTGGAATGCCCTACAGTGGTGTGGGAAGTGCAAACGAGTGGACATTAGAACACTAGGTCCGCTACTTCTCATTAAAGTAGCGCCCCACATGAACAGGAGCTCACAGTACTGGGGTGATGGACTTGCCCCTATAAAACTGGAAGGGGAGAGAAGGAAGGGAAAGGAATAAAATAATATTCGGCAAAGACCCCAGACACCTGCCAGTGTCAGGCAGGCCCCGGGAGACCCCGCTACCATCTCCCCGAGCCCGAGGTCAGAAGGAAGAGGGGTGGAGAAAAGTCTGGAGGGCATGGGGCAATCGGTAGCAAACCGGCGCGACCCTCTGGGAGCCACCATACGCACCGGAGGGCGCCGAGAAGCCAGAGGGAAACTGATCTCCGCTGCGGATTGCAGCTGCTGCTCTCGTCGATTCTGCTTCCGGGTCAGAGGGCGGGAGCAGCGATTGGCTCCCAGTCCCTCCCGCGAGATTTAAAATGTAACCTGGGAAGAGTCGAATAGCAGAGACTGCAGTTGAGTAGGAGTTTACTTCTCTTGGGTCTGCGGCTTCAGGATCTTCCCCCGAGCCAGGTGAGTCTCAACCTCCTGTCTCACGGTAAGTGATGATTCAAGCCGCGAGTTTTTCGGTGACAGCCAAGCACCATGTGATCGTTTAGTTAAGAGTAATAATTGTGCAGTGGCTTCCCTCCGGAGCCTGGTTGGGTCTGAAAGTGTTGAACAGAGTTCATAATGTTTAGTGGGTGGAGCTGGAAGACAGATTGGTTAGGCAGGAAACCAGGGTTTTAGTCCCCAAACATACGCAGACTCCCTCTCCCTTTTATATCCTCCCTAGGGATATTTAGGACCAATGTTCAGACAAGCGCTGCCATTTTTTAATTGAGCACTTACTAAGTGCCGGTGGATTATTTTCTTGTCTCACTAACGTCTTGTAATTTTATGAGGTAGGAGACATCCTATCCTTTTTTACACACGAAGAAATGCTCATCAGAGATTTCAGATACTGAAGAACCATAGCTAATAATTGGGAGAGCCTAGATGTGGACCTTCCTCTGTCTGACTCAAAAGTGTAATTATTTTAATCATCTCACTTTACCTCTCGTGACAATAAATTTTTTTGCTGCAGTTCAGTTTGAATCCAGTTGTTTGTTTTTTTTTAAACAAATGTTATCGCTGCTGCCTTCTGTTTTTGTGTAGTGCAGTCTTATTGACCCCTCGTAACTGGCTGGGAGGTATTGTTTATGTTGTCTATTTAATGATACCTCTACCTAGGCAGTCAGGTGTAAAGCTTATTGCCTAGGCTCACACAGCTAGCTAGCTACTGGGGGAGTTGAGACTAGACCAGGGTTGGCAAACCCTCAGCATGGCCTGTTTTTGTTTAGCCATTTCCAGAGCTAAGAATGGATTGTACATGTTTAAATGGTTGGGGGGGGGGGGGGTGAAGATCTAAAGAAGAATAATGTCTTATGATGTGTGAAAATTATATGAAATTCAAATTTCATTTGTATTAAGTTCTGCTGAAGCTTGTTTACGTATTGTCCATGGCTATTTTCACACTGCAAAGTCAAGTTGAGTAGTTGTGACAGACAGTATGGCTTGCACTCTTCAAATATTTACTATTTGGCCCTTTCCAAAAAGTATGCTGACTCTTGGATGAGACTGTTGGCTTTTATATGTGCCAGGCACTGCTTTAAAAGGTTAACTTGTATTTGTGTCATTTACTTTTCACAAAACCCCATGAGATAGTAACTGTTGTGATTTTCGTTTTCAGTGCAAGAAAGCTGAGGCAAGCAGAAATGACATAACTTGGTAAAGATCTCACAGCTAGAAAGTTGTAGAGCCAGGATTCAGAGCAGCATAAATCCCGGATCAGTTTTCATTCTTAGTAAGCTGAACTCATAGTACCTTTAAATAGTGTGAGCTGATCATTTACTACTAATGATTTATTTCAGACAAACTAATCATATCACTGAAGTTTTCTTTTTCTTCTTATAAGACATGAGGGGCCAATTTTGAAGACAAATAGAATTTTTAATTATTTACTAGGGTTTGTATTTTTGTAGATACTTTAATTTACAGTCTTATACCTGTAGATCTGTAAGTTACATCGCTAATTATGTCTATAAATTAATATTTTGTAAATGACATATGCCCGCTTTCTTTTTTTATGCCCATTTTTTTTTATTGTACAAACCTAGGATACATAGTAAACATCTGTGATTTTTGTTTATGCCACAAAAAGAAAAAAAAAAAAGAAGAAGAAGAAGAAAAGATCACAGAAAGAGTAAGTAAATGGCATGTGTATAGTAAAATACCCAAAATAAGATAATGGCATGTAAATACATTAGAGACTGGAGGTACTTATAGTAGGAAAAAACCCCCAAACTTTTCGTAGGCATGTTTGTAAATTTAGAGAAAGGAATTGGCTGCCTTATTAGACGTGCGTATATAAAATACTGGAACTGTATCCAATTGTTTTAAAAGGCTTTTGTCTACCAGAGAAGTTATGTAACACAATGATTTAAGAGCATAGCTTATGGAGTTAGGCAGGCATTTGGGTTTTGGTCTCTTTGACCACTTGCTAGTTGGGTGACATGGGGCATCACTTTCTGAAGATTTAAAATGAGGATAATAATAGATTTTCCTCATAGGACTCTTGTGAAGATCAAATGAGTTAATAAATATTAAGCTTTTATAAAATATTTGGTACCAAGAAGGCTCTAAAATTAGCTATTGTGTTATCTATTGCTGTGTAAAAAACCACCCCAAAACTTAGTGACGTTAAAACAACATATTTGGGGAGGCTGGGATGGCTCAGTGGCTTAAGTCCTCGCTTTGCAGTCCCGGAGATTGAGGATCCATATGCTGAACTGGGGTGTGCCCCCAGTTCAGTTCTTGCCGGGGCCTATGCAGGAGGCTCCCGGCCCAGTGCCTGCCCTGCGCAGCCCCACGCCCACCTGTGGAGGGAAACTATATGGAAAACTAACGCTGTCAACTATGGAGACTGCTCTGGGCCCTCCCCCTTCTCTCTCTTTCTCTGTCTCTCTCTGTCAAAAAAACAGTAAAAATAAACCTTAAAACAAAAAACAAAAAAACATATTTAGTTATGGTTCTGTGGATTAACTATTTGGCCTGGACTCAGCTAGGTGTTTCTGATGGTCTTTCCTGGGATGGCTCTTATGGCTGCAGTTCATCTGGCAGGTTGATTGGAGCTAGATAGCCTTATGATAATCTCACTGACATGTCTGTGCATTGGTATTGGTTGTCAGTTGGAGTGCTTGGTTCTCCTTTATATGGCCTCTCTAGTAGATTAGCTTGGACTCCTATGGCAGTCAGAGACTAGCAAGAGAGTAAGAGGTAAAGTTTCGAGGTTTTATGTCAGGTGTCCCCCAAGACCACCTTCCGGTTGGATGGTTTGCTAAGAGGACTCAGAGGACTTGCATATAGTTGTGCTTATGGCTATAATTTATAACAGCAAACAGATACTAAGCAAAGTAAGTAAAGGGAGAAAGTGCATGTGGTGAAGAACAAGGGAGACCAGGCACATTTCTGGAAATCCTCTTAATGGAGTCACACAGGACACCCTTAATTCCTCCAGCAACAAGTGTGACAACACATATGAAATGTTGTCTATCAGGGAGACTATAGAAACCCAGTGTCCAGGGTTTTTGCTGGGGCTGAACACGTAGGCATCCTCTGTCTTTGTTCCAGAATTCCAGACTGAGAAAGAAAGCATGTGTTCAGCATAGACAGTATTGTTTGTACAAACAGTTTAGGCATTCTTGTTGGAAACCCTCCTGAAATCTAAGTTCCCAGATGCCAACCAAGGGCCATCCTTGTAAGCAGGCCTTTCAGAGGATATCAGGCAGGCCTGCTGTATTAACCCTTATTTGCATGGGTCTTTGAGGTGCAGGCTTGGAACTCCCATGATGCCATTGTCACATCCTATCGGCCAATTCAAGTCACAAATATAACCCAGATTTAAGGGGGTGAAAAAATATACTGTCTTTTGGGACAATATAAGGTTGGGAGAAAATTAGCGCCCCTGCCTCCCTCCCCAGTATAGCACAGATATTACTATCTATCTCAAAACAAATATTTTAAAATATATCTTTAATTAGCTATGTCTCTGTCTATAATTATAGTTTGCAGAACTGTTGTATCTGTTATTTCAAAATATTTGGCCTAAGAAAAGCAAAGAAGAGGAAAATATGATTGTATTATTCTGTATTCCTGAATTTAATTAAATGCAATCTTGTAAATATGAAATGACCTTTCATTCATTACTTATTTTTCTCTAACTCTGCTTGCTTACACATGTTAAATATTAATTTCCAATTAAAATAAGGTTTTTTAACATTGCATTCTGTCCTACTTTAAGAGGATGGCTGTGCTCAATCAGAAGTCTGTCTTGGATATGATTAAAGACTTCAGAAGGAATTGGCACACTCTTTGTGATTCTGAGAGAACTACTGTGTGTGGTGCAGACTTCATGCTCTTGGCACTGCAGCTTTCCATGGCAGAGAACAACAAAAAGGTTAGTAGACTATATTTAGGTTAACTTTTTTAAAAAGTGGATTTTGGGGGGGAAGCTGGGATGGCTCAGCAGGTTAAGCTCTCACTTTGCAGCCCCAGAGACCAAGGATCGAATCCTGGCTCCGGCCCGTGTGGACCCATATGCTGAGCTGGGGTGTGCCACCAGTTCAGTTCCTGCCTGGGCCTATGCAGGAGGCTCCCGGCCCAGTTCCTGCCCTGCGCAGCCCCGCGCCCACCTGTGGAGTGAAATATATGGAAAACTAATGCTGTCAACTGTGGAGACTGCTCTGGGCCCTCTCCCTTCTCTCTGTCTCTCTCTCTGTCAAAAAATAATGGAGATGAATCTTTAAAAAAAAAAAAAGTGAATTTTGGTTGCTGCCCACTTGAATAAACTTCATTACATTAATTTCTTTGCAATAGATGCTATCCTGTGATAATATCAATGTACTGTTTTCACAAATGCTTCTGCATATCTGTGTCAGAAATTACTATTTATTTCAAAATTAAGGTCTTCATATGTATCATTTAACATAGGACATGCACATTTGATATTTAATTTGAAGTCTTACGATAAATGTGCAACTATTGTTATAGTTAAAAATTATTTTTATTTTATGACTTTCTTCTCTAAAAAGCACACATGAATAATGTTTACTTAAATGTAATCAATGTATTTTATGACTTTCCTCTCCAGAGAATAAAGCCTGCCATTTTCTGCCAAGGTAGATGACTGTTGTCCCCTGTTGCAGCAGAAATTAGCTATTAGGCAAAAATCCAAAGTGAGGTTTACCCAGAGAGGTAGTAAGCACAATATGGAGGCTACTTCAAAAATGCCTTCACAGGAAAATGTCTCAATCATCACCTTCTGCTGGGCAGATTCTTTAGTGGACATATTAAGAAAGTTGACTTTTAGAGGCTTTGGCTTTATATAACTGGGTGGACAGGGAAGGTGTCTGATCTAGCTTCCCGCCTTTCTTGTGTTCAGCTTTGTCTCCTAATCTTTGTGCTCAGGATTCATAAAAACCGGGTTTTCTTGAGTGCCAGGGACTCATAGATACTAGGGAAATGCAGGCCCTGCCATTAGCTTACCCCTCTGTATTGATATTTCCTTATTGTTTTCAACCTTTTGTAATTTCCCTTCTGTTATGTATGATTCAATCATGCTTGTTCTATTTTCTCTTGTAGTTTTAGTGATGATTATTATTATTATTGTTTACCAGTGAGGTTTCTCTACATAACCAGATACACGTTAATGTGTCTATTATAAAATTATAACAGATGGCATACATTCTTTTTACCATATTTTTCTGTGTATAAGTTACCCCCATGTGTAAGACAACCCCTACTTTTCTAACCCAACATTAAGAAATCAATACATGTGTTACTCCTGTGTATAAGATGACCCCAATTTTCAGTCTAACAATTTTAGAAGAAAGTATTCTTATAAGAGAAAAATACGGTGCATTTTTTCTACATCTTGTTTTTATCATCCAGTATTTTTTTCAAGACCTCTTCAGGTACTGATAGAAAAGTTGATCTAATTCAGTCACTTAAACAGTCATCTTTTGTATGACTGATAAATTTTATTCGTTTTCACACTTCTGGGTTGTTTGAAGTTTCTGGTATTTCAAACATTTCTGCATTGAAATGAGATGTCTGTGCATTGAACAAGAGGCTCTCTATGTCCCATACCCAACAGGTTGTATAATAGCTACATTTGTAATTTGACTTCATACTATCATATTGCTCTTCAGCTTGGCTATTAAAATTTACATTTATGTCAACTGTGTAGTAGGGTATCTTTTAAAATACTCATTTGACCACTTAGGTGTCCTCTTCTTAAACTGTTCATAGCTTTTGCTGTTTTGCTGTTGTCTCATTCTTAATCTTTGAAAGAATTCTACTTGTATTTTATTTTATTAAAAAAAAAAATTTTTTTTTTTAGAGATTTTGTATTGTTTTTGACAGAGAGAGAGATACAGAGACACAGAGAAGAGGGAGGGCCCAGAACGGTCTCCATAGTTGCACATCATTGGTTTTTCCACACAGTTTCATTCCACAGGTGGGCGTGAGGCTGCACAGGGCAGAAGCCGGGCCAGGGTCTCGCTCCGGTGAGAACTGAACTGGGGGCACTCCCCAGTTCAGCACATGGGTCCACACGGGCTGGGGCCGGGATTTGATCCTCGGTCCCCGGGGCTGCAAAGTAAGCGCTTAACCCCCTGAGCCATCCCGGCTTCCCCTCTACTTGTATTTTAGATACTCTCTTTGTTATACACTTTGTTGATAGCTTTTAATGTGTTTCATTTTACCCCACTTCCACTCCCCTTATGTTTTACCAGTATTTATGTGTCAGACCTCTACTGAATCCTGCTTTGGTATGATCAAGTACTCACTGGACATTGTACTTTGATGTCCCATTATTGTCCCCACATCAGTTTCTAAAAGTAGACCACATTTTTCCTCAGCTTACCTTTCTATTCACATTCTTAGTTTCTCTCAGTGGTATGTACCATTGTTCACTCAATCACTGAAGCTAGACACCTAAAGGGTCGTCATATAGTCTCTTTCCTTTGCTCTCCACTGCCATCCATATCTACTAAGTCTTGCCAGTATTGTTTTAGCATTAAAAAAAAAATCTGTCCTGATCTAATAATCTAAAAAAACATACAAAGGTAAGTAATAGATTCTGAGGATGATGTTAAGTGGAATGTGTGAGCTAAAGCTTAAACCTTGGTGACCCTACATTGGGAAATAAGGAGAGAGAGAAATTGAGGTAATTGTTAGGAATCACTATCGTTTAGTAATTGAGGGCTCTTGTTTTGGAATCAAACAGAGCAGCACCTCCTATTGTTTTTGTTTATGAGTCTTAAAGAAAAATAAAAATTATATATATATGTAGAATATACCCTGAAAAAAATTTTAGTTCTCATTGTAAAAATTCTGTCATTTTAAAATATTCTATCCAAGTCAGTTTTTCTTCAGGGCTTGTCTGTGTAGTATTCACTCAGGTTTTCTTTCTACTTATTAATTTTCTACTTGCTAATTCACATTATTCATTGTGAAAGTTCAGACTCTGGGTGGGAAAGGAGCAGTGGTGAATTGCAACTGAGCTTTTCACGGTTTGTATAGGTGTGTGCATGTGTGAAGTTCAATGTTATTTTAACTCTCCATGCACAGAGTTAGCTTAGGCAATCCCAACTAAGTTCACACTGCCAAGCCACTCAGCAATGTGAAACAACATACACATTCGCGGCATATAGTAATAAAAGGGTGAAGTTGGTTGTATGTATCCAAAACCTGTATTTTTCACCCTGTGTTTACAGTTTGTTTAGGTTTTTAATTCTCTGAAGTTTGAGAATATGAGTCCTTATGGTCCTTATAACCGAATTTGACTACAGTAAAACTTTTGAATACTTAGGGGAATTATTAATCTATTAGCATATTTGTTTTTTTAACAGCTTTAGTGTATTAAAATAATCTTTTAAGTTTTAGGCAGAGAAGGAAGAGTTTTTTAGACTAAATCATATGACACCTCTCTGGCAGTTTTATAATACTAAAGATTTATCCTATTATAGATTTGTTCACTAAAGACTTTATTATATGACTCATATATATGACTTCACTAGGTTGCAAATAATATTTTAGCCTTTCCTGTCTTTGGAATTGGCTTCATAGTTTGATTCTGTTTGGCAATTATGTTATAAATGCTATTTTTCACCTAAAAAGCATCAAGAATGTTACAAATGTTACATTGGATGAAACAAAGATTTCAATTTTATAACTTAATGGGAAACAATCACAACACCTATGGTTAACTGTGGGATTTGAAAATGACCTAACAGGGATATAACAAGAAAAAACAGTTTTTAAAATTATATTGCATTTTCTACCACCCCTCCCCCAGCAAAAAAACTAACAATTATTTTACTTGGAATAGGAAAAGAAAGAAAACCGAAATTTTTGATTACTTACCATATATCAGATGTTATTTAATCTGAACAGTATTATTTTATAGCCAAGTAAACTGACTTATAGGGATTTTAGTGTCTTACCCAAGTTCACACAGCCAATTAATTCTCTAATGTTGGCTGCTATATTTTCTCTTTTGATAATAACAAAAATTTCAGTTAGTTAAAAATGTAGTTTATTTAAAATTTTGAATAATTATAAATAACTTTGATAAAATATACAAAGTACAAGTGCTCTGAAATGTGTAACTCTTGCATTTTCTCATTTTATTCTTGTGAAATGCTATCCTTATGTCCATCAAAGAATTAAAGCATTGAACATTTTGAACTTCCTTCAGATATTAGCCAGCTGGCATGTTTGCCTAGCAAAACATTTTCTGATTTGACCACAGACTCTCTCTCAATCAGTTGTTACTGGTTTGAATAATAGAATATGCTGTCATGGTGGGCACCTGATCATGAAAACTGATATCTAGAGTACATTTTTATTTGGATTTAAAATGTTTTTACAATTTCAGTATAAACACTGTTAATCTAGTCAAAACCTTTTCTCACAAGATCAAGAGCTTGAATAGTTTTATTTTAGCCAGTTATAGTCAACAGAATGAAAATATATTATACATTTACATTAAGCAAAATCTTAATTTAGTTTTAACACGAAGGATGTTATACCTAAATAGTTTTATGAATTTTTGAGATAAAAAATTAATTTTGAAGGCCCAAATTACTGGATTTATTTAGCTAAAATACCACTTAGAGATTTTATAGTATGTAAGTTTTGTGGGATTGAGAAGTATACCATTTTTGATTCAGTGTTGAGAAATTACAAATCTTTCTTGTGTTTGGATTATGGATCCAAGCTTTGAGAGTTATTAATTCTGTTTGTTCATTGAACTAGTTTAATGAAATAAAATGAATTTTTATAACTACTTTAAAGACAGGATAATTTGCTTAGTTGCCTTCATATGGATGATAAAGAGTTGATTATTTTAAGGTGATTTGTATACTTTGTCTTAAATTTGAATAGTGACTAGAAAATGTGGTTGATTTTTATATAAAAGTTGTAAAGATATAGATTTGAAGGCGTCAGGTATGTAGAAATAGTACTTACTATGTTATCTGCTTCTGTTTGATTTCTTTTTGTTTTTCTTCATTGGCTGAATATGATATTACAATTTAGTTCCAGTGAATTATAGTTCTATTTAAATACCCACCCAACCTTAAGTGCAATTATTGGAAAGCTCTAAGTGTTAGCAGAAACTGTTAACATAGTAACTGAGCTTAACTGTGGAAAAGAGCAACATTGATACATTTCATAAAACCACACACTGGTAGGGGGATACTTACACATATTTGTTACTCATGCAGCAGTGGAAAGGAATAGAATTTTTTATTGAATTAGGGTTGACATATTTTGGAGGTACCATGGTTAGTGTTTGGAGTACAAAGTGGGAGCCGGATGCAATTAATTAAAAAAGCCTTCAAAATGTCCACTGAATTAATTTATCATGTATATATTAAAGAAGAAGAAAAAAGAACAACTTTGCTTGATTAGTAACAGTTGACAATATATAGTAAGAAACCTAACTGGCTTTTTAGAAAATGTTTGCTGCAGTTTAGTGAGTCCCTGAGAAGGGAGGAATCAAAATTCATCTCTGATCGAAAGTTTTAGCACTGACGTTTTACTTTCCCTGGAAGAGTAATGAAATGAGATATAAAATTAAATAATTTAATTTTATGATCATGTTTTAAGACTAACTCTTAGACTAGTGTGTCATGTGGGAATCTACTATGGCATTGCATTGACAGTTTTAGATAAGAGATTAAAAATACATTAGCTAAAAGAACTAAAAGGAGCTAAATATTAACAGAATCAAGTGTTTCCCTAATCAATAGTACTTAAGTATAGCTCAGTGCCCACACATTTCCCCACTTTGGGTAGAAGAAATTTAGTGAAGTTCAGGTCATTGAAAATGACTGTATGTCAATTTTGTCATGTGCAAATTTTCCATAGTTCATATTTTATAAAATCATCAAAATTTTTCTTTTATATCTGGTTTTAAAATTGTTCTCTAGTTCAACTTGGATGTCCTTTTCAAATCCACAGGAATTCAATGTATACTTTTCTATAACAAAATTCAATTTGCACTTTACTATATCAATTATAAGTTAATATTCTGGCATCCAACTTTATCTTTTTATGTTTGGCATCATCTCTTTCAGCACAGTGGAGAATTTACCGTCTCTCTCAGCGATGTCTTATTGACCTGGAAATACTTACTACATGATAAATTGAACTTACCAGTTGAAAATATGGAAGTGATTGACCATTACGAGGACATTAGGAGGACTTATGATGATTTCTTAAAGAATAGTAATATGTTAGATCTGATTGATGTTTACAAAAAATATAGTGTTTTGATTTCTAATTGTGAAAATAATGCCAACATATCCCCCGTAAGTATTTTTTGTTTTTTTAAGCAATTCTATCTCAAATTAAAATTTGGCTGAATTTATTTTTATTTTAAACTATAATATCAGCATTTGTTAGTAACTTGATGATGCTTTTGCTCTTGGGATTTTAAGAATGGAAAATTTAGCTACCTGAAAGCTAGTCATTACTTAAAAGAAATATTTTTGTTGAACTTGTGTTGTTATTATTTGGTTGAAATATTAGATTAGCTTCTTTGTTGATAATTTTTTTTAAATAAACAAAACAGTCCCAAATGCATGATTTCTTTTTGAGTTATAACAAAGATTGCTTTTCTATTTTACTTTATTGGTTTAATGTGCATGTCTTTATTTTGTATATGTTGTATAAATGATTGCTATGACTATTTTTTGTGGATTAATACTGTTTTATTGAGATGGAGGTATCATTTTGTGAGGATAGCGTGACAGTATACATGAGATAATATACTCTATTCCTTTTTTTGCACACACATTTATTATCTTTTTTTTAATTTTTATGGAGTATAAATTTTAAAATTAATAGAGTAGCAACTCTTACTGTTTGGTTTTGTTTCCATTAGAAATAACAAACTGTTTTAGAATATATTTGGATATATTTAGTTTGTTTTAAAGTGTTGAAAATTTTTTTACCTTGTCATTTACTGTGTATCAATAGATATTTAGTTTGTTTTAAAGTGTTTAAAATATTTTTATCTTGTCATTTACTGTGTGTCAATATGATGGTTATTAAATAGTGGTAATGACTACATTGTAGCTATAATTAGAAGGAAATGTTTACTGTATTTTCTAAGATAGTAAATATTTTATAAATATTTCTGTCTGGTACTTGTTAATAGTGTTTTGGTTGCCTATAAAAGAAATTTTTACAATAACAGTGGTTTTTTAAAAAATGGAAGTTTATTTCATTTTTTTAAATAAAAAGATGTCTAAAGTACCTTCCAGGACTGATGATAATGCCATGGTTATAAACTACCTAGGATTTTCTTGTCATTCCACTTTACCCATCTTAGTCCTTGACCTTTACCCTCAAGATTATTTGTAGTCCAAGATAGCTGGTACAGCTCCATACATCATATATGAGCATTCCTTATAGCGGGAAGAATTATAGTAATGGAGCATAGCACTATCCTCCTTTTAAAGAGACATAGCTCTTTTTCTTTCATCTTATTGTCCGAAGTTTAGTAACATGGCCACATGAAGAAGTTGGGGAGGGTGGAGAATATAGTCTTCATTCTGGGTAGTAATATGCCAAAATAAAAACAAAAGCTCTATTACTAAGGGAGAAGGGGAGAATGGATTTTGGGGTGCAGTTTGCTGTCTTTGCTTCCTTGGGCTATGATGGAAACCTTTACCCTGTTGTTACTTTCTCAAAACATACATGCATCCCCACAGTATGGTAAGGAATTTGTAAGTGAAGATAGGTTTTTTTTTTTTCTTCCTAGTATATTTGATTTGCTTGCTTGTAGAGGTGATTTTTTGTTTTTTTCCACTACTTTTCACACAGTTAATTTAGAGAGACTAGTCAAACATAATTACTGGGTTGTAGGACCAGCAACAAAGATCTTCTGATAAGCCAATGAGAGTATTATCTATCTGCCTGAGGTCTTTGGACACTTTTCATTGTATCCTTTGCCCCTAAGTCCTCTAATAAATTTCTTCATTTGAATGAACCAACTTATAGTATGAGATATAAAGGGTCCATATTTGAGGGAGTTCTGTGTCTCCAAATGTTAACATGTGTCCTCTACAGAACAGTAATGAAGTGGGAGCTGCTGAGATGGTAGTATACAAAGTAGAAAGTTTCAGTATTTTAAACCTGGCAACACTAATGGTGTGATCTCTGATCCTTATGTTTATTCTAGGGAAATTTCCAGTGAGGAAAAAGTGAGCAGGAACATATCCCTAGATTAAGTTCTCAAAAATGCACTAAATATAATCCTAATATATGCTAAGAGTGTCTTTAAAGATACATGAAAATTCCAAACAGTTCCAAATTTCAGGAACCTGAAATTTCATAATCCTAAGAAGGTTTATTTGTTTCTTATTTATGATAGCCTAGGTAAGGGAGGGATTATGAGGGATTAAGATAAAGGTAAGACAGAGAAGCTCTGGAAACATCGTAATTTAAACAGTGCCCCTTTCTACTTTATTTCCTATTTTACAGTTCCTCTCCTGAGGGACATGGATGCAGGACCCATGGCATCTGGGAGCATATAGGGAGGGCCTTGGATTATAACGAGCCTAAGTAGAGGGCATTGGTACAGAGCATTCTTTCTCATGCACTGAGCAGTTGTCTGGAGAGTAACATCAGAGACCTTGGCTGAGGAGCAGAAATGGTAGATTCTCTGAAGTGCTTAGAGGCTGTCAAAGGTCTGGGGACTTTCTAGGGGAGGTCAACAGTTGCCCTTTGTGAGAGTCACTCTCAAGAAGCCAACAAGTAGGTGAATGGAGAGGAGGGCCTTACTAGTGAGTCTAGAGACCAGGAGAAGACTTTCCCTTGGCCTAAGCAGGTGACTGGCAGCTTGTTTATTTTTCCACTGCTGCTCCAGAAGGAGACCATTTCAACGAGCATAAATTGTAGAACTGTCATCACTTAAGGTACCTCAGCAGTCAGAGCTGAGCCCCAAAGAGCCAATGAACGAAAGCAACAGTCACTTAAGGAGTTCCAGCAGCCAGAAAGAGATGAGTCATATGAGAACACACATGGCCAACAAATTTGAGCTGCTAGCGGGGAGTGACAACAACAAATAAACACTGAAGGAAATTTAAGGATACACCTAAACATAAGACTGGCTAGATGTTAAAAAAAAGAGGAAGAAAGAGGAAAGTTTTCCTAACAAAACAGATTAAATTCAGCTCCAAATTAGTATCCTGAAAGTCAAGTACAATATATTTAAAGCACAGAGAAAAAAATCTAAAGAAATTATGAGGAAAAAGTTAAGAAATTTGGAAATTAGATCTAGAGGAATTAACATGTAATAATAGAAGTCCCAGAAGAGGAGGGATTTGTGAGGATATGCAAGAAGTTAAAGAATGTCACCTTCATTCCTCATGTGAATTTACCTTCCCAAAGACCATAATAACTAAACAGATGAATTGGAACAGATCTCTATCTAGGAGAAGGTGGCAGTGGGCAGAAGACTTGGAGTGTATGATGTGAATAGATTGGGAATATGTGCTAAAATGGTAGGCTTATACCAGTGGTGCCCAATGTACCACACATAAAACACAAACACTAACAGTAGCTGATGAGCTTTAAAAAAAAAAAAAGTTGCCAAAAAAAAAAAATTTCATAATGTTTTAAGAATTTGTGTTGGGCCTCATTCAAAGCCATCCTCAGCCACAGGTTGGACATCCCTGGTTTACCCTAAGTGAGACTTTAATACTAGTTTAGAATTAAAACTGCTAAACATAGTAGTTTCTTGGGGGATAAGTAACAGGTATATCACTTCAAAATAGTACCGGTAGTAGAGAAATACAGGCCTCATTTGAGTGCTGAGAAGGTGAAGGTAGCCATTAATGGAATGGAAAATTATAGAACATTTTCCAAGTTAATAAGAGGATAAAAATAGAATGAGTAGTTACTTATCAAATCAGTAAAGGTACAAGTCAGTAAAATAATAGTGTATCAGAGAAAATATATTGTAATTTTTATGCTTACCTCAGACAGCTTTATGATATATTATCTAGAGTCCTTGTCAAATTTTTAGGTCTGAGAACATCTTTACATTCTTAAGATTATTTAGGAGATTTTTTTTTTATGTGGGTATATCTATCAATATTTACTATATTAAAAATTAAATTGGAGGATGTTGGGATGGCTCAGTGGTTAAGCACTCATCTTGCAGCCCCAACATTGAATTCTGGGCCCCGGCCTGTGCGGATCCATATGCTGAACTGGGGTGTGTCCCCAGTTCGGTTCTCACTGGGGTGAGTTTCCTCTGTGGGAGGCCCCCAGCCAGTTGCTGCCCGGTGCAGCCCTGCACCCACCTGTGGAATGAAACTAGAAAACTAATGACATGCAACTATGGAGACTGCTCTGCGCCTTCCCACTTGTTTTCTGTCTCTCTCTGTCTTTCTCTTTAAAAATTAAATTGAGACATGTTTAAAATATCAGTTATTAAAAATACTGATAATAAACCTATTACATGTTAATATAAATAATGTTATTTTATGGAGAATAACTTTTTTCCAAAAATAAAAGATTGAGAGAATAACAATATTGTTTTACATTTTTACAAATACCTTTAATGTTATATGTGATAGAAATAGCTGAATTCTTATGTTTGTTTCTGTTTGATACGATGTTTTGACTGAAGTGTACCAAGAAAAGTCAGATAGATAACACTGCTACATAGTTGGAAAAGAGAGGACTTTCAAGATTCCCTCAGTGGGTCTTAGGGATCTCAGTTTAAATCTTTTTTAAAGATTTTTTTTTTAATTGTTTTTTTTGTTTGTTTGTTTTTGTTTTTATATCTTTTTATATTTATAGAGAGTAATTATTTTATCTTCAGTGCATATTTATTTTTTTATTTTACTTTTGACAGATAGAGAGAGACAGAGACAGAGACAGCTAGAGAACCGAACTGTGGGAACTCCCCAGTTCAGCATGTGGGTCTGCCTGGGCCGGAGCCGGGATTCGATCCTCGGTCCTCGGGGCCTCAAAGCGAGCGCTCAACCTGCTGAGCCGTCCTGGCTTTCCCTTTAATTGTTTTTTAACAGAGAGAGAACTGAGCTGGGGGCACTCCCCAGTTCAGCACATGGGTCCGCACGGCCGGGGCCGGGATTCGATCCTGGGTCTCAGGTGCTGCAAAGTGAGCGCTTAACCCACTGTGCCATCCCTGCTTTTCCAGGGGAATGTCAGTTTATATTATACTTTGAGACTCACTGAACTGATCTAGAATAATATACTTTACATGTAATTAAATAAGAAAACACTATTTAGTCAGAGGTAATATTCTCCCATTAAAAAAACAAAACAAAATAAAATATTGTATTTATAGATAAATAAATCTTTGCTTTCTACATCTCTTCTGAAAACATCAGAACCACAAGTGTGAGGACTAACTCTATTCAAAATTTGCTAAATTGCAAATTTTTCTTTTAGTGATTTTGAATTTTGAGACTGAAAAATTACATATATTATTTTAGTATATGTGCTGCCAAAGTGAGCACAAAAAAATTGTATATATAATGAACAACAAAATTCTAGGCTTTCTAGTTTTATTTTTTTCTTTTACTATGAACTCTTTATGAGTACCAGCTTTTAATATCAATAGAATTGTGACAAATGCTACTACTTTTTAAGAAGGATAGATTGGTGTTATGTTAGTTACAACCTTTCAATATCTGAGAAGAAAGTGGTTTGCAGTTTCACTGGGCTTTAATTCAGTTTGTACCTTTGCTCTAGGTTTACTCATCAGGAATAGTGTGTGTGTGTATGTATGTACTCGTATAATCGTAGATTCCTTAAAATGAATGACATAATATGGAGATGCTGAGTAGCATAGCAGGGGGAAAGCAAATATCTATAAATTATTTTTTCATGGAAACTATTTTATTTGAAATAATTGTGCTGCTTAGGACACTAGATTTACTTGTGTATATGCCAAGATGAAGCATTTATTGTGGGCTCTAGGTAAGACTTTTTTTTGTCTTTAATTTTCTTCTTCCATAAATGTAAAAGGCTCAGATTAAATTTCTAAGACCATCTTTTAACTCTAAATGTGCAACACTTTTTGAGTACAGGTGCCATTGGAAACAGATTGAAGCACTTTGTTAGGAAGTTTAGTTCCATATCTTCATATTGTTGATTGCCAGCAAAGTGCAGGTAATGTGCTGCATACTGGGACATCAGTGACACTGAGTATAGCTACGTGTGAAATAATTTTTAGAGTTGGCACAGCATTTTATTAGTAATATCCTATATTTCCTACAGAGTCAACTATGGGATTTTCTGTCTGGCAAACAGTATACAGTTGATGATGAAACTGATCCTTCTGTACCGACATCACCACTGAGTAAACACAACCAGGGTAATGAAAAGGTAATTATAGATTGTGAGTAAATTAAAGCAGGATATGATCCCCTTCAAATCACTGAGTTTGATCATACATTACAGTTAAATAAAAAATTCTACCAGTATATTAGTTCTATTCCAACTTTTTCTTTTGGTCATTATATGTAATTATGTGTTGCAAAAAAAGTAAAAAAAAATACCTGTATAAATTGTTAATCTTCTTAATTTAGAAAAATGATTTCAAACTAAGATTGAATATTTATCTGTACTTTAAGTAATAAGGGATAGGAAAAGAAATTTGGAATTGTCAGAAAACTTAAATTGTTTAACTTCTAAAACATTGCAAATACTTTGTGGTATGGATAGAATCAGTTTATTAAACAAATAAACAACAGTATCTTTATTTTTGGTATCTTGGTAAAAGCTTCAGTCTTATGGATCTTTTTCAGTTTAGGCCCTTCTGGACATCACAACTGTATTTATGTGGAATGCTTTTCCAGAGAGCCTCTTTATAACCCACTTGCAATACAAGAGCAGGGAAACCATAACAGCCATGTTATCTGACCAGAATGATAGGGATAGATTTTCAATTGCAGCCGCAAGTTAAAGGAAACACTCTAACTATCAGGACTCCAAGATGTTTTCCTTGATATTTGCCTAGAATCCTAAGGACACAATTTTCTAGCCTTAAAGAGCAAGTTGTTTATGTGGGACTTTTGAGACCTGGTTTTGTGCCCTGTCAGGATCAACTAAAATCTATACTGGTAAATCCTCATTAATTTGGGACAGAACAAGCACTGTGGAACTAAATGTAGTTTTATGAAATTAAATGCAGAAAAAGTAAAAATGTTTCTGATTATAGTGTGAATATCACTTTTTCTCTGCCTTGATTTTTGGCACTTTGTGTTACTCTTTTGAAATGCCAGAGGAATAAAGAAGAGAGATGTTGTAGAAAGTATTGCATTGTGAAGTTAGAATGGAATTCTTTGTATTATAGATTCACATGAAGTATTGTGATTTTCTGTGAAAAATAAAGACAAAAGGACATTTGAAATATATACAGAAAACTATGCTATACCTTAGTTCCTAAAACTTTAGGTCAGATCTTAAAGATGATTCTAATTTAGTTGTACCTTAGAGTACTTTTCATTTTAAGGCAATGTAATAAAAACATATAAGCACTTATTTTATCTGCCAGAAGTTTTTACCAATAGTTTCAATTTTGAAATATCTAAAAGAGCCAACCACATGTATTAATTTTTCTTTCATTCATCATTGAATAAAAACTGATTAAGAACCCATTAACAAAACTTGATTGATTTTCTAAAATAATGTCAGTCATTCCTTTGGGCCATAAGGATAATAATTTGCTCTCATTGAGCTCATAAAGTAGAAAAATTATGAAAATAAACAAGTATCTGAAAGTATTAAGATCATGTAGATAATTATAATTGGCTGATATGCAAAGTTTTAACAGGAAAGAGAGTATGTGAATGGTTGGCTACTTTATATTGGGAAAATAGGGAGCCTGTCTGCAACGGTAATAATCCTAGTATCTTTAAGAAAAAAAGTTTCATAGAGTTAATATTTACACTTTTTAAAATCAATTCTGCTTAAATTATATTTCAAGTCTATATTTAAGATAAACTTTTCCTGTCCCATCAGGTTTTTCTGAGTTGACCTTGACTGTCTCCTGTGTTTCAGGAATTGTTTTTCTCATGGAACTTAAATATTTAAAAAACATGTTACCTTTATATGTGCTTTTAAGATGTATATGAACTTGAGACTTTCTTAATAATTATAGGAAACATCCTAATGATTTGTCATTTTTTTATTGCTACCTCTTTAACTCTCTTTCTACCCTTTATTTGACTGAAGGACAAGTACAGTATATATGAAAGAACTGAGGCCCATATCTATAGCTATGTTTTAGGCCAGTTAATGTCAACATCAACTCTTTGTTTAGCATTTGGTTGAATCTCTTTAATACTTAGTTGGTTATTTGATATTGTCAAAGTCAGTATCTTAATAATTCTCCCAATATTTTAACCATTTAATTTCAGCCCTTAGGTATATACCTTTCAGGAACATAGGCATTGGACCAAGTAGTGTCAGTTGGCAGTGGCTTCAGGGGCTTCATTATTGGCTTTTACTTAGTGGCAAATGTATACAGGGGATTGAGATCAGGCCTCATCAGAAATGCAGACTTTGGACTGTATTTTTTTATATCATTTTTAGAAAGCTATTTTCCAATAATTATGGTAGTTAGTATTTACTCATAGCTTTTCATTGCAAGTTGGTTTCATGAACAAGGATATGTTAATTGTCCATCCCAAACTTTGGGTTTATTTAGCAATTCTTTTTTCCCAGAGATCTGAGTGAGATATTGTCATTAAGTGATTACAAGTATTTTTACTGTGTATAAAAAATTATTGATTTAGAATTTTAATAAAGAAAATAACAATATTTTGTTGTGCAGGTGAAGTTACTAGCAAAGAAAATTATCTACTCATATTTAAACTTGCTGGTGAATTCAAAGAATGACCTGGCTCTGGCTCATATTCTCAATATTCCTGATAGAGGACTTGGAAGAGAAGCCTTCACCGATTTGAAACATGCTGCTCGAGAGAAACAGATGTCTATCTTTTTGGTATGCATGTGTTACAGTCTCAAGATTTAAAAAATCAAGACTTTTTGAACAGTAGATCCATGTACCTTAATGTAGAATTCTTATAATTACAATAAAATGACCTTTAAATTGTTACTTTATGTTCTACCTCTGTATTTGAAAATCCATAGTATTTTTATTTTGTACTATTACATATCCTTCAAAGTTGGCAAGGGAGAATTTCTCTAAAGCATTGTTTTCTTACATGTATTCTATAGAGTGCCATTTAGTCAAAGGCTAAAAACTCCTGTTAAATGCTTGAATAAATGTTTCCAAGGGCAAAATGTTCAGAAATAGTATGTACCCTTATTGGATACACATAAATTCATGTTTGTATATCAAAATCTTCCATAAGTCCTGCCATAAAGAAATCTTCTTAAGTTAGCCTTGTTATTTAATGTGTTTTTTTTTTCCCTAAATTATTTGACCACAGAAACTTTTCTTCAAAATATCCGAATTTCATAGAATTTGTCTTTCTTAGGATACACTCTGGAAAATACTATTTTAAACTATTTCATCTTTGATGGAGATGCTTTTATATATAGCCATCATATATGTATTTTTATCATTGTAAAGGCAAGGCCTTTTGAGCTCCACATGATCAAACAATCCTAGGATATGAAACTAGATGGGACTAAGTAATTATCTGGTCTAACTCTTTCTTTATTTGAGAAATAAAGAAGCTACAGTTTGGAGGAGTTGCATTAGGCATTTCACCTTGAATAAATCAACACAGTTGACATCGAAAACCCCTTTGTTTCATAAAACAATTCCAATAGTGAGTAGTCAATCTATAAGAATGCATTTATGAACTAATTCTTTTTAGTCAATAATATACTTTTATGAACATGTGCCCTTAATTTGTCCCCTAATTCAGCCTCTTGGTTTCTACCTACATTGCCATCATCCTTGCTGGCATGAATTCCACATGGCACCTGTTTCTTTGATTATTTGTTTTTGAATCAAAGTGTGGTATGAGTCATAAAAGTGCTTCACTTTACTTGTGGACCCAAAATTGTATAAATGTACCTAGCTTCATAAAGTACTTTGTAGTTTTAACTTTCTGAATCGTTTGTTTTAACTTATAGGTGGCCACGTCATTTATTAGAACAATAGAGCTTGGAGGGAAAGGATATGCACCATCACCATCTGATCCTTTAAGGGCACATGTAAAAGGATTGTCTAATTTTATTAATTTCATTGACAAATTAGATGAGATTCTTGGAGAAATATCAAATCCAAGGTAATGACTTTTCATAAATTATGAATATAATTTATTTATCTTTAAAACTTCACAGAATCATAGGTTAGATTTTAAGAGCTATTGAAGTGACCAATTGTCAGACCAAACAATAGGGAGAACAAACAAAATGTCTAGGTGAATAAAATGTAATCATGTGACCTTTCCTTCTAAATTGCTGCCTGTGATTCCAAAGGTTTTTTTTTTTTTTTTAATTTAATTAATTAATTAATTAATTTTTGACAGAGAGAGAGAGAGAGAGAGAGAGAGAGAGAGAGAGAGAGATACAGAGAGAGAACCGAACTGGGGGAGCTCCCAGCCCAGCACATGGTTCCGCACGGGCCAGGGCCGGGACTCGATCCCCGGTCTCCGGTGCTACAAAGTGAGCGCCCAACCCACTGAGCCATCCCGGCTTCCCCAAATAATATCGCCACCTTTTTATTTTATTTATTTATTTATTTATTTATTTATTTATTTAGGTTTGTTTTTTTTAACAGAGAGAGAGAGAGAGATACAGAGACAGAAAGAGAACTGAACTGGGGGAACTCCCCAGTTCAGCACATGGGTCCACACGGGCTGGGGCCGGGATTTGATCCACGGTGCTGCAAAGTGAGCACTTAACCCACTGAGGCATCCCGGCTTCCCCCAAAGTTTTTGACAAAGTTAAAAGACGTGTTCAAATTAAATTTGACTAGAGAAGACATTTTACCATTTACCTTTATCCAGAAGAAACATTTTTAGGACTGGAAATGACCTAGTAGATAATTTTAAAAAATTTTATATTTACCAAAAAAGAAAACTCATATCAAGAATGAGTAAGCAAATTGACGAAGATATTATGAATTCTCAGCTTTTTTTTTTCATTTTCTTATGGTTAAATCTTTGAATCATCTGAAATTTGTGATTATATGATATTGGAAATAAGATTTTTTTTTTAACCTGACAGACTCATGCATAATGTAGGTATATTGGATGGTGAGTAATTTTTACTTTAATTTTTGGATGTCAGAGAAGTAGTTTGTATATGCTAACAGTTGTAGTATATCACTATCACTTTGGTTGGTATGTCACTGCATAGTACTAATAAAAATAGCTGGAATTTATTGAACACTTATGAGCCAGACATTGTACTAAGCTCTTTTTGGGGATTATCATTTGATTATTACAACTTTATATGATAGACATTATATAGATATCCAATTTAGAGAGGAAGAAACTGAAGCATTGACAGTAATTTATCCTCTTCACATTGTTGTTATTCAAGTAGCAGGGCTGAGATCTGAACTCAGCCAAATCTGACCCTGGAATCTCTTCTTTTAATCATTACACCTTATTTCATGAAACTCCTTTCCATTTTAAGTTCCAAGAAGAATTTTTTTCAAGATTATATTCTGAATTACATCCTTCTATCTTTTTTATATGACTATCTATTACAAGGAAGTATATTTGGAAGAGGATTTTAAGTTTGACTTATGGTTACTATTAGTGACATCTTCTAAACTCCCAGATAATATATTAGCTGCCTATTTCTTCTGAGAGAGCCAAGAAATATATGTATATTTTGTGAAAGTCAAATGGTACTACAGACGTGTAGTAAAAACATCCAAATGTTTTTTTGTGTGTGCTTGTTTTATATTTACCTCATTTAGATGAAATTTTAATTCAGCTATTTAAAAAAATTTTTTTTTTAAAGATTTACTCTTTGAGAGAAGAGAGAAGAGAGATAGAAGGAGGGAGGGCCCAGAGGAGTCTCCGTAGCTGCACATCATCAGTTGTGACATAGTTTTGTTCCACACAGGTGGATGTGTGGCTACGTGGGGGTGGGAATTAACTGGGGGTCTCCTGCATGGGAGCAAGAACCTTTGCCACCATCCCAGCAGTTAACCAAGTGCGTTGCAGTGCAGCATATGGGTCTGCATGGGCCGGGGCCAGTACTCCGCTCCTGGCCCTGGTGGTTGCAAGACAAGTGCTCAACCTGCTGAGCTATCCTGGCATTGGTGGTAATGTAAGTATTTTTGGCTTTTCAGTTTTAGACATTATCTGTTAACTTCCTTCCACTGGAGATGAGGATTTGTAATCCATTCACCAACCTCCCAATACTGCTCCTTCCTCCTAGACACAGACACATACACATACACATACTCCTCTTCTTTGTCCTTCTAATATAGTTATACAACAATTTCAGGTTAAATCATGAGTTTTATTATGATTCTTTTTTTTGAAAGATTTATTTTGTTATTTTTGAGAGAGACAGAGACAGAGAGAAGGGGGAGGGCCCAGAGCAGTCTCCATAGCTGTACGTTATGTTTTAGATGTGGTTTTGTTCCACACAGGTGGGTGGGGGCTGTTCAGGGTGGGAACTGGGCTGGGGGCCTCCTGCATGGGACGCACACTCCCTTGAGCCAGGGGCCGAACCATAGGGAGGTTGGGGGTGGGGGGAAGAACCGAACTGGGGGCCTCCTGCATGGGAAGAACAACCCAGTTCAGCATATGGTTCCGCACAGGCTGGGGCCAGGATTTGGTCCTTGGGGCTGCAAAGCGAGCAGTTAACCCGCTGACCCACCCGGCTTTCCCATATATTATGATTCTATATATACTTCCTATAGTTAAACTATAGTACATACTATGGCTATCCTTTTTTTTGTACAGATTTTTTGGGTTTTTTTTATAGAGTTAATAGTTATAAACTTTTTTCTTTCTATGTATTTATGATCAAGTTTTTATTAAACTGGTCAACAAAACTGTATAACTTCTTGTTAATATTAGTAATCTGTCCATACTGATAATTGCCCTTGAAGACATTCATCTGGAGAGTCCTTTGTCTTCTTCATTCAGTCTGTACTTTGGCTTGCTAGGCCTTTTTCAAAGTGGCAACTGTGAAGCTTTATCATTACCTCGTGAATTTTATTTGCCTGTCCCTTGTTTTTGGATATCACTACTTTATTTTTAATTGTAAACCCCATGATTTGCTCAAATAGCTTTCGGAGAAAACGTAAATGGAAAGCAGATAACATTTTTCTACTCTTATATTTGATTACAGGTGATCTTACCATGTTTCATTTATCTCTCTAAGATTATTATCTTTAATTTTTAAGATTATCTACCTCCTACATGAGTGTTTTTTGTAAGTTGATTGGTTTTCTTTTTGTTTGTTTTGGCTCTTTCATGTTAGAGGTGTTCCTAAAATGTATGGCGATTCTGGACTGTCCTTTTATATTTAGGAATGAGGCCCCTTAAAGCTGATTAATAGCTCTGTATACCAAACTTCATTATAGCTTGGTAGTTAATGTCTCTTGTTTGGGATTCTCCAAATATCAGTAGCTATAGGTCTTTTCTTTGACTCCCAAATTTTTACAGAGGAGGCATCCTTCAGTCTCTTTCTGAAAGCTTTAAGTCTGGCTAGCAATATTCTGGGATTTGGGGCAGAGTAGATTACGCTGAGTATTCTAGTTCAGCATGTAGACTTTTGCTTCATTTCTCTGTTTTCAGTCCTTGGTGCCTCTAGGTCTGGAGCCTTTCTGG
>PVKE010001946.1:42813-90145 GCA_004027555.1 Craseonycteris thonglongyai
TTCAGTGCATAGTTATTTCTATTTTACTTTTTGACAGATAGAGAGAGAGACAGAGACAGAGACAGTTAGAGAACCGAACTGTGGGAACTCCGCAGTTCAGCACGTGGGTCCTGCCTGGGCCGGAGCCGGGATTCGATCCTCGGTCCTCATGGCCTCAAAGCGAGCGCTCAACCCGCTGAGCCGTCCCGGCTTTCCCCTTTTTTTTTAATATATTTTTATTTATTTATTTATTTTTGACAGAGAGAGAGAGAGAGAGAGAGAGAGAGAGAGAGAGAGAGAGAGAGAGAGATACAGAGACAGAGAGAGAACTGAACTGGGGGAGCTCCCAGTTCAGCATATGGTTCCGCACGGGCCGGGGCCAGGATTCGATCCCAGGTCCCTGGCACTGCAAAGTGAGTGCTTAACCCACTGAGCCATCCTGGCTTCCCCAAGAAATTTGCAGAATAGGTGTTCTTTTTTTTTTTTTTTTGAGAGAGAGAGAGAGAGAGAGAGAGAGAGACAGAGAGAGACAGAGAGAGAACTGAACTGGGGAACTCCCCAGTTCAGCACATGGGTCCGCACGGGCCGGGGCCGGGATTTGATCCTCAGTCCCCGGCGCTGCAAAGTGAGCGCTTAGCCCACTGAGCCATCCCGGCTTCCCCCTAAGTCAGTTTTTATTACACCTTTACCATGGTCTTCAATATTGCCTTCACTTCTGAGAATATCAGAGTTTGCTACGTATTGGTGTCACTTTGAGCAGTTTTTTAGTATTTAGTTTTCTCTGTTCTGGGTTGTCAGTTACTGCTTGTCCATCTGCTTTTCATCTTTCCATCCTTTCATGATATGCCTCTGCTATCATTGGCTGTTGTCTCCTCTCCCATTCTCTTTTCCTTTATGGATTAAAAATTTTTTTTTGCCTTTTGGTCACTTTAGTGGGGCTTTGGGAGGGAGCACATATAAATGCTTTTATTCAATCCAATGTAATTTGTTATAATTACATTCCCTTTGGAGAAATTTCTGGTTGGAGTAAGACAGCAACAAGATAGAAGTATATGTGTTCATGTACATTTGTGCAACATGTAGAAGTGCATTTTAGAGGCATCTAAGGTAAGAGAATAGACTTAAATTACTTATAAATTCTAAATTCTTCAATAACTTAGCCAGTTATTTTGGACATTCTTTCTGCTTATAATAAGTAATTACTCAGGGAAGCCGGGATGGCTCAGCGGGTTAAGCGCTCGCTTTGCAGCCCCAGATCCCAAGAATTGAATCCTGAACCCGGCCCATGTGGACCCATATGCTGAACTGGGGTGTGCTCCCAGTTCAGTTCTTGCCGGAATCTATGTGGGAGGCTCCTGGCCCAGTTCCTGCCCTGCATAGCCCCACACCCACCTGTGGAATGAAACTATATGAAAAACTAGTGCTGTCAACTATGGAAACTGCTCTGGGCCCTCCCCAATCTCTCTGTCTCTGTCAAAAAAAATCCAAAAAACAAAAAAAAATAAATCTTAGAAAAAAATAAATAATTACTCTATATTCTAGGGAAGACACTGAAGAAGGAGGTGTCTAAATAATGGGTGTATTCAATGGGTGTCTAAAAAATCTGAGAAATCTTTATTTTCTTTTTTAGGATGATTATTTTTGGGGGGTGTATATTAAGCATATAGTCATTTCATAATTTTAAAAAGTAAAGTTATTAAAACCTAAAAACATATCAGTGCTCTCTGGAAAGTATCCAGCCATGTAATTGTTTTGTTATATTGACAATGGCTGGATTTTTTCTGGACAGCACTCATATATCCTATGTATGCAACAGTAGAAGGATATACAGAGTAAAGAACAATTGACCTAGATTTTGGGAGCCAGAGATAAGAGTGTCAGGAATGCTTACCTGGATGGTTGCTATAGTTGAACTTATTCTTGAAGGATGATGAACTTGAAGGAGTTAGCTGGATAGGAAGAGTGGGGATGAAATGAAGCCCAGATAAAGAGAAGAGAGCATATTTCCTACAGTGGGCACAATATAGTTAACCTGTTGGGACCTTGTTTCATTGACTATTCATTTTGTCTTATAGTTTCAGCTTCCTCTTCTACATGTACTTTAGCCAGAGTCTATAAAGATTTTAAGAAAAAAACAACAAACCATCTTTTTAAATCATCATCTTTTTTAGTTCCTTCTCCTTTTATAGTTCAAATTCTTGGGGGTTAAAAAAAACTGTTCTTTATTACACTTCCCAATCTCTAATTATTTGTTATATATTTCTCACTAGACTGTAAACTATGAGGGCTTTATTAGTTTTCTTTACTAATATTCCCTGGCCCTGGAATAATTTCTGGCAATTACCTTGTCTGTACTTAGCTGATTAACACTCATTCACTTTCCCACTCAACTGAAGCTATTCTGCCAAAGATCACTTAACCATCTTCAACTTGTTGTAGTCTTTGGTCTCTTTTGAATCCTCAAATTTGATCAACACTTCTGAGTTTTCATTCTCTTATTTTCCACTTACCTTTCTGATTGCACATTTGCAAATTCTGAATCTATATTTCAATGAAATTCAAACCTCTTTCCTGAATTTAAAAAATGTATCTTTATTAACTACTGATAGATTGTTACCTCAAAGGCAACTCAAACTTATCATGTCTCAGATTAAATCTTCATTTTTCTTGGAAGCCAGCTTCTCCTCCTTAAGTGCCCCCAGCTTGATGAAACCTCTCTCCTTGCAGTCACCCAAATGGAAACCTGGCACGTGTCTTAAACTCCTTTTCTCCTTTCTCTCTCCCTTTCGTCACCAGGATCCATCAGTTCTTAACATTTTTGATACACGTTTTCATCTCTGTTCCCATAGCTACTATTGTATTTCCATTCTTCATACTGCCAGTTTTCAGGCTTTCTTATTTCCTTGCCTGCATTCTCCCCCCCCCCCCCCACACACTTATTTCTGAATTCATTCTGCCTCCAGTTTTGAGTTGCCCCATCCTATTGCCCTCACTGCTGATCTTCCTGGAATAGCAAATGTTATTTCCATGATTAAAACACTTAAAAGAATCCATCTTAGATACAGGATTAAACTCAGTTTGATGTATGATATATGAATTCTATACTCTCTAACTCCTGTTCGTATCTCACTGTGGCTTCTGTGTCTCCACCTTAAAACGTAGAGATAAAAGGGTAGTTAACTTTTGTAACTGAGAATAAGTTTGTACTACTTGTCTTATAATAGGGTAGTGGTGGTAGAGAATCACAATAATCTTTGAGTCCAAAGAAAGATGGGGATTAGATAGAAAGAAAGGAAATCAAAGAATCTGTTCTCATACTTAACCTCCCCACTGCCAGATTTTCATTGGGCCATCTGAGCTATAGTTTGGCTGCATTTTCAACCCTTTGCCAGTAGGTGCCACCATAAAATACGTACTATACTTTTACCTGAAAAATGCCTTAAATTAGAGGAATCAGGTTACATAAACTGGTTGGTTCCCTGTTTTCAAATGTTTAAAATTTTTGATTTCAAGTTTAATGCACAACTTTTAAAAAGATTTTTATTAAAAAATATAACTTACAACATTCTATCAGTTTCAGGTGTATATCATAGTTATTCAATGTTTCTATACCAAAAGAAGTGATCAATATGCTAAGTCCAGTAACCGTATGACACCATAACATGCTATCACAATATTATTGGCTACATTCCCCATGCTGTACGTTATGTCCCCATGGCTTATTTGTTTTATACCTGGAAATTTGAACCTCTTAATGCCTTTCACCTTTTTCCCCTTATTTTTAATTTTCCAGTTACGGTTGACATTCAGTATTATTTTATATTAATTCCAGGTGTACATCATAGTGGTTAGACATTGGTATAACTTAAGAAGTGATCCTCCTGACTAGTCTAGTACTTACCTGGCACTATACATAGTTGTTACCATATTATTGACTATATGAACAACAATTTTTTAATGTTACACCTCCGTTATATGTATTGGACTAAATATTATGTATTTATAGAATATTAAATCTGGTTGAAATTATCCACTCCAAAATCCTAATGTTACATTCTTTTGTCATTTAAAAATATTTTAGAAGCACTTTTGATATATTTTAGGTAACACCTTTGATCACTTTTTAAAAAAGATTTATTTTTATAGTTTTTGACAAAGAGAGGGAGACAGAGAGAAGGGGGAGGGCCCAGAGCAGTTTCCGTAGTTGCATGTCATTATTTTTCTACATAGTCTCTTTCCATAGGTGGGTGCAGGGCTGCACAGGGCAACTTTAATCATTTTTAATTATTAGCAATATAATTGATTTTAGCAAACAGTATCAAATTTATGAAGGTGGTAAGGAAAAGTCAATCACTCTATATATATAGTAAAGGTACCGTAGTTGCTAATTGCATTAAAGTATTACCAATCATTTGTATTATTGCTTATTTTTCTCTTTCAGTCACTATAATTTAATACAAGCTTAAGGGATTTAATTGGTTTTTCCTCACTAGCCTCGTTTTTCTCTTTCTGGTATAAGGCTCTAATATAACGCATTTTGTAGTCAGGAGTTGCAGTTTACTTTCCCACCTAAATTCTTCTATTAATGTTTATTGAGACAAGTCATAATGTGTCTTCTAGGAATCCTTCCTGCACACCTCCTTCTTCACTTACCTCCCCATTCAAATCCCTCTATACCTTCAGTATCTCATTGTATCATATGGTCAATTGTGACCTCTTAAAGAGAAAAAAAAATTTTTTTTTATTTTAAAAATTTTATTTTGTATTACCTGTACTTAATACAAATGTCTTGGTATAATTTGAGTTAAAACTTCAGGAGTTTATAGGCTTTAAAAACAAATGTTTGAATTAAGCCACTATGTTGCTAAGTAGATATTTGAAGAGTTAATGGTTGGCTAGTATGTAGTGAATATATAGCAACAGACTAGTCATAATAGTGGTGCTTGGGGTCAAATATTGACCTTGACAAGTTTAAAATACAGGTCTTATCCATTTTTTTCTAAATTGGGTACAATTAGTGAATTATATTCATCGTTAAAATTTAGTGTATTTTTTCCTGTGGAAAGAATGTGAAAAGAGAGGCAAAGGTGACTTTTACTGAATATCATTTAAAGCATTTTTTTGGCAGAAGAGGTTCTAAGACATTCATTTTTTTATTCTTTTGATTCTTTTCCAAAACTCTTCCATTAGAGATTAATTCCTTTAAAAAGCCCATAATGTTAGTTGTGTTTTCACTTTGGCTATATTTTATCCAATTATTTTCTGTGCTTTTAATTGAAAATTAAGAAAAAAATCAACTGAAAAAGAAAGTGCCTGTATACATAAAATCATTCTTAGAATCTATCAGGTTTCTGATTATGGATGTAAGGCAGACAAGGTCCACTGATTGGCCCTTCCATAGACCATAATTAATAATGCTGGATAATATATTTTTAAATGCTTTTAAATGTTGATAAATGCATTTATCAACAGGAAAATGAATGAAAATGCAGGCCAAAAACTAGGGAAAGGAAGAAAGCCAGAGAACAAAGTCAAGAAAAGAAACCAGCTTTTATTTTGAGAGTATTTGCTGAATTTGATGATTTAGAGTCTGTCTTAAAACCATCAAAGTCTGAGGGGACAGAGGACAAAACCCAAGGACTGATCAAGGTCAGGAGTCTATTAGTATTAATGTATACCTTACAGGGCTATTCCCTCAGTGTAAAATGAACTAAGAATAAGGACTTTAACCTGATAAAGGGTTTCTATGAAAACCTATTTAATGATAAAATGTTTCAGCATTCTATTTAAGATTTTGAACAAGATAAGAGGCTCTAGTCATTTCTTATCTTTTTTCTTTTTAGTCATTTCTTTTCAATGAAGTATTAGATGTCCAATTCACTGTAGTAGGGCAAGAAAAAGAAATAGGTGATCTAACAATTGAAGAGGAAGAAGTACAACTTTAACTGATGATGATGTGATTAGATATGTAGAAAATTCCAAGAATCTAAAGAAAAATTATTCAAATTAGTAGTAAAGTTAATCAGCATTGCTGGGCATAAGGTCAATAAACAAAAAACAATTGTATTTCTATACCATCACCAATAGGAAAAGTTTTTTTAAAAGCTTCAAAAATATAAAATACATAGGATAAATCTAATAAAAGCCATACTAGTTCCTTCCGCCTTGGAAGGTTCAGATGCAATTTAAAGTCCCTGGTTATCTTCTCCCAATAGAGCTTTGTATCTTGCTCACTGTTCTACTAGAGATTTTTGTCTTTAGAAAAACTTGATTCATCCTGCTTGCTTACCTCACAGCTTTAACTTTCCACTCCAGCCCTTGTTCCTTTCTCGAGGAGAGATTGGGTGGTACTTGGAGATTTCCCCCATTCCTATCAAGTTCACTAGATGTTCCCCCAGAGTATTTTGTCAGCTCTATTGCAAGTAGAAACCTCCTAAGTGTTTTTTTTGTATTATCAATAATAATAATAATACCATGGATAATAGTACAATATATATCTTTCATCTTAACTATTAAAAACTTCAAATTGTTGTGTTTGATAGTGGTCATTTATTCAACAAACACATTACTCATTCCTTTTCCTTCCTTACCACCTCCTTCTGTATAAGCGGGTAATGTGGAAATTAGTAAAATAGGGTTCCTTTTTCAAGAAGCCTATTTTTTCCTGAAATGTTTCCCAAGATTGTCTAGTCATAAGAATCAACCTGTGGTACATTTAGAACAAAGCAACTATTCAGTGCCATTCGCTGAAGACTGATTGAATAGGGTGGGATCTGGAGTTGATATTTTTAAATGCTGAATAGGATTCTGATGATCAGGCAAATTTGGGAGATATGGGTCTAATATACTACCATGCATTAAGTTTCTTCTATTTTTTTCTTCTATATTTGGACGCTATTTAAAAGCGAGTGATCGTATTTCCAATGATTGTTAGGGAACCTGCCTTGTTCCCTAAAAGATAAAGCCTGGCAATGAGGCAGTGAGGATGAAAACTTAACTCATAATTTCCTGTATGAGTTTCCTTTATTCACAGAGAGATTAACAGCATAGCTAAGGGTGGTGGTGGAGGAACTGCAGTCTGTGCTCCGGGGGGCCGACTCCACACTCAGACCGTCCCACCTTCTCTTTGGCACTAGACACAGTCTTTCTAGGGATACCTCGAGGGATGCAGATTTCCCAGCTTCAAAAAAGAGCTCCCTTTTATTGTTGGACACCTCTAATTTCTTTCTTGTAATGGACGCAGATCCTTCTATATATTTCTCACATTGGTTTTAGTTCTGAGGAACTGCAACCCCAATTCATTCAGATTCAGGCTAAGTAGTATAAAGAAATGATTGAGTTAGGTTGTTTAAAATACTGTCTCTTGGCCATCATTGGTTCATTCTCAGGTTTGCTTTAGATTAGTATTAACTAACTTAATTTCTTCTTCCATGTAATAACCTTATCATATTATAATGCAATATCATACATTTCAGATCAGTCACCTTTCTTCACCACCTTCCTAACCCAGAACAATGTGTGTTTTTGGACAAGGTATTTAACCATTTTGAGACTCACTTTTCTCATGTGTGGTTTAAGGGTAACAATACTTATTGAATTGGTTTTAAGATTAAAGTAATGTAGGATTCTAGGTATTCAATGAGAGGTAGTTGTTTTTGTTATCTTAGTTGTATCTAAAGGTGCACATTTTAAGTATATTGTATGTATATAACTACATCTGAATGTGTTACATATCATATATAACTACGCTTTTAAATTAAGGAAGAAGTAACATATTGTCAAAATGACTTGCTTTCACAAAAACTTAAACTTTGCTTCTAATTCTCATCCTTTTTAAAAGTGTGTTACTGTTTGATTTATAAGATCAAAGCCATATTCTTTGAAAAGTGTTGATTAACTCTGAGAATTATATTTTCAAGCTTATGAGCATATTGTCATTTCTAATACTATTATAAAGGCGATTTTACTTCTATTTGCAGCATTGCAGGGGGTCGGATACTCTCAGTGATAAAGACACAGTTGATTAAAGGCCACAACAGCAGGGATGCTTTTTACAAAGCAGTAGAGGAAGTTGCTCAGGATTTGGATTTGAGGATTAAAAACATTATCAGTTCTCAACAAGGCAATGTAGCTGTTAGCTCTATTGACATCAGTCCTGCACGGGTAATGAGCTTTTTATTATCCTTCTATACAAGACATTTTCTCTTCTACTTGTAGAAATGGTTTGCTATTGCTACTTAAGTTAGGAGAGTGTTTCCTGTATTATGTTGAAAATCTAAGTTTTTTCAATAGGATATGTAGGATTATGTTCGACTTGGGTAAATCATAAATCTTTGGACTAAATTGTTTGTATTTGTTAAAGCAGGGCATTGAATGAATAATCTTCACTATCCCTTTGAGCACTAGAATATTTTAATTCTTGATGGATATTAAGGTGTTTTGTTGTATTTTTCAATAATTATTATTGTAAAAACTTTTATTTTCCCAATTATTCAGATATAAAATAGAAATCCAGGGGATGCTGGGATAGCTCAGTGGGTTGAACATTCATCTTGCAGCCCTGGTGTCTGAGGATTGTATCCTGTCCCCGGCCCATGTGGACCCATATGCTGAACTGGGGCGTGCCCCCAGTTTGGTTCTCGTCAGGGCAAGCTTCCCATGTGGGAGGTCCCCAGGTTTGGCTCCTGCCCTGGGCGTGCCTCCCATGCCAGAGGCCCCCAGCCAGGTTCCTGCCCTTTACAGCCCTGCACCCACCTGTGGGATGAAACTATATGGAAAACTAATGACGTACAACTATGGAGACTGCTCTGGACCCTCCCCCTTTCCCTAGCTTTCTCTGTCTCTGTCTTTGTCTCTCTCTCTCTCTCTCTGCCAAAAACAATGACAATAAATCTTAAAAAAAAATAGGAACCCAGTTTCTCTGGTTCTGACCACAGTACTGGGTACTCTATAAAACAGCAACAGAAGTGGTTTCTATTCAGCAGTTTATTTTTCTTTTATAGAATTTTTCATTTCCATGATTTCTTATTTTCTATGTGCATTGCCAGTCCTCTGTGAACATTAGGAATTTCTCCATACCTAGAACTCTTAACTATATATTTCCAGAATATTTACTTCTTTTTATTATTTCTTACATAGCTAATCATACATTATACAGTATTATAACTGTAGTACCATACGAAAAGTTGACTACCATCTTTTTAGCTCTAGAACACCATTTTGAGTATTATAATCCATTTGTCACAGTTTAATTGTTCAAGTAACAAAAGTCCCTTCTCATTAGGTGTGATTGTGATAGCCAATGTATGAAGAAAGATTTTTGCCTTTTTTTAATCATTTATTCATAGTCTTGGGGGACTGTTTTTAGTTACTTTTCCATAACAATTCATGTTTTTAGATTAATTTGATAGGGGAGATTCTGGGTTGTTGCCCCATGTGCCCCATGTGTGTTATCACTTTCTGTGACTAGCTTGGCTCAAATGACAACCAGGTTATTACAAGAAATATAAGTCAGAAATTGTCATAATTCAGAGAATTAAGAGCACTAGTCTCTTCTATTTTGTTTTTGTTTTTTTTTGGTCACAAGAAACAAAAAATACAACAACCTGGTTCTTAATTGTATGTTTTCAACCAAATCAGAAATCTTTGAAAAATATTTTCCAATAATTCTCAAGGAAGTTAATATTAGCCCAATTTTACCAGTGATTTAACTGAAGCACATTGAGGTTACGCAGCCCAGTTATGTATCATACACAACTAGTAAGTTTGTCTCAAACCCAACCAGAAATGCCTGCCTAGTTTGTGTTTACATGTAGCTATATACAGTATTACATTATCCTATATTTTCTCTTGTACTATGTGGTCATTGAATTTTCCAGTTCTACCCTTTTAACCTGCCTTTTCATTATCTCCACTGCTATTGTTTTCTTCATTTCTAAGCTGGACTGTTACAGCCTAATTGGTCAACCTGTGTCCAGATCTACTAACATTCTTACCCTGGAATATATTTTACACGTTGCCGTCGTCTTCCTAAAATCTAAATAGTATTGTTTTATATCATTGCTTAGTAAACCAAGAGATTTTAACTCTGTAAAAGACTGACATAACCTCTTTGCCTGATACACAAAGCTTTCCAAGGCTCATTTCATGTAACTCTCTCTCTGTTATCCTGTTGTTCAGTCATATCATGCTACCATGTCTGTGAAAGTACCATGCTCTCTCCTACCCTTATGTGCCTCCTCCTCCATGAAGCCTTCCTTGATTCTAGGGTAAGGTAATTACTACCTTTTGTGTACTCCCACTGCACCATGTATACATTTTGTTAGAAATAGCACTTAGAACTCTGTAATATGATTATTGGCTACTTCTTAATTTTATCAAGGAGGATATGGGTTCCTTGAGGCAGTGGTTTTTACCTTTGTAGCTTTAGCTTCAAACACAGTGCTTGGGACCTAGTAGGTACTTATCAGTGATTACTGAATGAATGGATGTCAACTAGTTTTTCATTTTTGCATATGAGTACATATTTATAGCCATCGGTGCGGTTGGTATTCAGATCACTAGACTCTCATCTCTCTTTGGTATAAGAGAGAAGAAATACACAGAAAGGTTAAGTCATGAGGCTGAGGTCACATAGCTAGATAGTAGCTAAATTTTCTGACATAAAGTCTAATGTTATCTTGACTAGAACCCAAAAGGAAGACATTTCTTCCTTTGATGATACTATTTCTTATGTTCTTTTGTGCTTATGGGAGTTGGTAAGATTGATTTTAATATGGCTTGAGAGAGAAATATTCACATGCCTTAAAGCCATGTCTCATGGCCGATCTTTTATTACTTAGACAACAGAGGAAGGAGAACAGTGGCACATGAAATGGAAAAGAGAATGGCTGATTGACCCAGCTCGGTTGATTATAACATTTACTTAAAATTATTTTTTGCTCTAGCCAAAATCTTATGCCATAAACCATGGCACAGCATACTGTGGCAGAGATACTGTGAAAACTTTACTAGTTCTTTTGGATGAAGAAGCAGCCAATGCTCCTACCAAAAACAAAGCAGAGCTTTTATATGATGATGGAAACACAAGTCATAATGGAACTTCTATTCTTACACTTTTTAGGTAAGTAATGTGGAAGTTATATGCTATGTGAATGTTAAGTCTAGTCTATAAAGGGAATTTTTGAAAAAGCACATCATTGATTATAAAAGAAAAACATTCTATGGTAGGAAACTTGGAGACTACAGAATAGTATAAAGACAGAAAACAAAAGTTAGTTAAGAAATTGAACATTTGAATGTGATGAAGTTCTATATATAAAGGTATTTTGTGAGACTACAACAGGTGTTTTTTGTTTTTGTTCTTTTGTTCTTGGTTTTTGCTTTAGAAATATTTAGTTGCTTTGCTCTGTGTGTTAAGAACTCTGAAGTGCTTTCACTTATCTCAGCCTCTTGACAACTTGTTTTAATAGCATCCTCATTTTATAAATGAAGAATTAAAGATTTGAGAGAGGTGTTAAGTAATTTGCCTAAGAGAGCTAAGTTAGCAGGTAGCAAAATACCTTTCTTTAAAGCCTGAGGTCTCTACTCCAAGGACTATGGTTTTCTGTCTTGAGAAAAGGAGCGAGCAGAACACCAAGTCTACATTGGAATTGACACTTACTGACTCTTCCTCACATTTTGAAGACAAATACTTACTAAATTAGTGTTGGTATTCTGTGTAAGACATTGATACTCCCCAAGTTCAACAGCAGTTAAGTCAAAATTGAGTAGTTTGGTGATATTTTTAATTAGTGTGCATTCATTTGTAGAAACATTAAAGATTTTAGAACAACCACTTTAAATTGTATTTAGTACATTGTGGAGAATTTATACAAAGTCATCGTACCATTTGATCTTTTTATTTTCTGCTTGAGCTACTTTTTAGAAATCTAATTTTACTCTACATTTGTTCTTATGCATTCATGATTATTTCATGTATTCTTGCTCCCATGCCTCACTATCTTTTCTTTTTATAAAGAAAAATTTGAATGGTCTATTATTCAGTGTTGTCCTCTGTCTGATTCCTTTAAATCTCATCTTCACCAGCTTCTATAATTATTCTTTTATATCTGGGCATAATACAATTCTTCCACATTCTACATTAAAAATGCCCAAATATTTTCTTAACAGTGGAAATTTATTTTATCGATGATTTACTTATACCCTGTGTTGGAATCTCAGAAAAGGGCAAGAAGAAAATGAATCTTTTTTTTTTCCCCCTGCTTTTTTACTTCACTTCTATTTAATGAAATCTGCTTTAAGGTAGAAATGTAAATGTAAATTTCCACTCAGATTTTACTCTACCATTTTTTTATAGAAAGTTATTTTGTGTTTTTAGAATTTTTAAAAACAGAATTAATCCCCACATATATTTTAGAAAGGTATTTTTCTATATTCAATTACATAGCCAAGTATATTTCAATTGTTTACAGTTACCTTGGCACTTCCAATTGTTATTGTGCAGACAAGTATTGGGCCATCATTGTAAAATATGATACATTTTTGATGATCTGCATGGAAATGATAAAATTAAGGTGACTGGTTTATGAATATAATAAGCCAATGTAAGGTAATAAACTAGTCTTTCTTAGAACAGACTATCCTTTATTCTTATATAATGGTCATTTGAGTTGACGGGGTTATGATTCTGGCTCTGTTGAGCTGGGAAGGAATTTACTGAGGAACCCATATTTGTCTGACTCCTAAGCTTCAGTGTCTTCCATCTCTGTTGTACCGTCTCTGGCCCTCCTATTTATAAACTATGTTTTTCTCTTGGATTTCTACGCTATGGCACTTGTTCTTTTTTATTTTGAATTTTAGTTAGGTGGATGTCTTATTTTCCTTACTTAGACTTCAGGATGCCTGAATTCAGGGCTAATGAGTGAATGAACTTTATATTTTTCACAGTATCTTATAGTGCTTTACATAGTAGAAGCTGAAATATGTAGTGGCTGAATTAATTAATTAAGCAAGTATGAACATTTAGAACTGTCAGAACAAGAATACTGATGCTTTTTATAGTATTATAAACACCTAGATTCAGTTGCTTTTTAATCTGTAACTGCTTTTGGATAGGGGAGGGGTGAAAACTGATTTAAAAGCTACTTAGGTTTATAAATGTTTGCTTTTTTGGACATAGATCTCCCACACAAGTGAATAATTCATTGATGAAACCCCTAAGAGAACGCATCTCTAATTCAATGCAAGAGAAAAATCTTAAGGTACAGCTTAATGTAATGTCATGAAAATGATAAAAATGGTTTTATTTTTAGAAGAAATAAATATATAAAGCTGAGCTGGATATTGTGTATATACATTGTATATGGGTCTATAGGAATTAAATGGAAAATGAGTTATAACAGTTGACATCCAGAAACTTTTCTTGTATCCAATCTTGACTAATCTGTCTCTGGTTTATTCAATCCACTGGATCTAAAAAGGAAAGAAATAAGTACCTTTTATGATAAGTGTTCAATAAATATCTGTTCAATGAATGAAGGGGGAAATAAACATATTTTCTCATTTACATTTCTGATATCATAAACTGAATCTTGAGAGACTATAATTTCTTTTGTTCCCATCTGAAGACTTAATGGCAGAATATAATTACCGGTAATTGTAGATTGAGACAAGGAGAATATTTGCCATTGTTCATTGACAAGAGATGTTGTTTATATTTTCATTGGGTTTAAAGTAAATTTTCCTTTTCTCATTTGAAACATTTATACCTACAAGTAGTTAGTGATGTGTTTCTCAAGCATTTAAAAAATTTTTTTGTCTTATTGAAAATAAGCATTTTTTTATTCAGCGTATATTTATTGAGTATCTCCTATGTGCCAGGCACTCTCCTGTGGGACAGGGGGAGGATTCATTCATTTGTTCAACAAAATTTTCATGAAAAATTTACATTTGTCCTTAAATTATCAAATAATTATTCATCTTGAAACAGCTTTGAGAACTCTAATTTGTATGCTGTTTACATTCCAATTTGGAAAGTTAGTTCTAGTTGGCAAAGGTTTCAGTTGTCATGTGTTTCATCTACGTACCCCAAAACCATTTAGTTTATTAATATATATTAGTAAGTCTTGTCTTTCTGTTGGTTATTAGTAGTTGCTACTAATTGATACCTGTGAAATACATCATTCATTGAGTTTTATACAGTTGTTCTGTAAATACTATTTGCCAGCTCTTTGTTATATTAAAAATAAATACTTATAGTTAAGGCATGAGATTAAAAAGCAAACAAACAAACATCTACTCTTTGAACTTGATTAGAAACAGAAATGTAACATAAATTCTTTAATTCTTTTCCCTGCTATGGATACTGAGAGACTTTAAGATTTTTCATTTAAAGATCATTGGAATATTTCGTTATAACTGAGTTAAATCAAAATGAAAATATCTCTTTGAAGAATGAGTTTTTAAATTTTTTTTAGAAATTGGTAAGTTAACTAATTACTGTAAAATATATAGTATAAATAAATTTAATATATAGAGAAACTTAGAAAATTTTTGGAAGTAGAGAGAGATTATCTAGTCTTGTTTACAGATGAGGAGAGCAAAATCATGAGAAAGCACCTTACTCAAGATCTTGTGAGATTATAATTACATTGGTTTTGCTATTTAATAGTGGGGGTGGCCTAGACTACATAACTGAAATTAAATGGCAATAGAGAAATGAAGGAATTGGTGTTTATGATTATCTTTTATAATACAGTATTCTTTGTAAAGGCAAAGTGTGAAAGTAATTGGTTTAGCCAGGTATACAGCTGAATCATAGCCAGGTAGAGTACTTGTTGGAATAACAAAAATCTTTTTAGTAATACTACTAAGTAACTATGGAAAAGTAGTTTAACAGCTAATTACCTTATTATCCTGTTACTTTTGCTCTTTTGGCATATAAATTTTTTTTTTTTGGTCATGGTAAGCATATATGATCTACACTTGAAATACTGTCTTGGAAGGAACACTTGAAAGGTAGAAAATATTAGAGAACTTAGAACCTTGAGGATGTAGATCAGAGTGCCCAGTCTTTTGGCTTCCTGCCAACACATTAGAAGAAGGATTGTCCTGGGCTACACATATAATACACTAACACTAATAATAGATGATGAGCTAAAATAAAATTACAAAATAATCTTATAATATTTTAAGAAAGTTTACAAATTTGTGTTGGGCTGCATGTGGCTTGCAGGCTGCAGAGTGGACAAGCTTGTTGTAGCTAATAACTTGATTGTGAAATATCCATGTCATTATTATATGGGGCAAATGACCTTTTTTTACATTTCTGTAAGAAATAGATACTCCTCTAAACACATTAATAAATAGAAATAGATCCTCATAAATAGAAATAGCTACTCCTCTGAACACAAAATCCTATGAAATCATTATGGAAAATATTTATTAACATACTCATTTTAAGTCCTCAAGTTTTATGTCCTACTGCACCTTATTTGGAAACTTGTCTAGTAGGTTTAAATAAATTTTCCAGTAAAGGAAATAAGAAGGTTCTTCCAGACCTTCATGGTTTAATAGGAGGAACCTTTAGAGAATGTTTTCTCCCCACTTTCCCCCCCCAATTTCCAGTCCATTGAGTCAAGTAGTTTTATACCTTTTTATTAAAAGGTTTTTCAAGGACATACATATGTCCTTATATCTCTACAAATTAATGTTTTATTCCTTGCAGCTTAATTTAAACCAACAGGAAGCTCATATATACAGGTCTTTTCCTTATTTTGAGTCTAATGCTTTCCCCTATATTATATGTATGTCAGAATAATCATCAGCATTAATTGAATTAATATGTTAAGTGAGCTGATTAGGAAAATATTGAATCTTTAAAATATGGAGTAGTTGAAATAGTGAAAATTAGAACTTAGGTAATGTGAAAAAATAGACTCCTTACAACTGTGATACTTTGGTAAGCAGCCAGGCAGTCCAATGCTCATGGTGTTATAAAATTCTTCATTAGATATCCAAGTTTAACCTTTAGGATATTAGAAAACACTGACTATATCCAAATTAGAATGCTGAGTTGAGTTCAACTCATAGAAATTTCCTCCCATCAAACTCATACTTAAAATTAGCATGAAATAGTAAAAACTAGCAAAAAATATTTGCCAACAGCAAACAACAAAGATGATGTAGGTACAATAAACTTAAAAAACAATGGTCAGGGAAAGAAACTGAAGATTTCAGAGTGAAGAGGCCCAGCATGGCTTAGTGACTTAATTTAGCTCCAGTCCCCAGACAGTGTACTATTGATTGACAAAATCCTGAGGGTTGTCATCGATATTTCCAAAACTGAGAAGCCAACAAAGTCTATGTGTTCTTGCTTGTTTGTCTTTTTTTTTTTTTTTTCTTGTTAGAGAAATAGTAGAAATGGCAACTGGATAGCAATGTGGATAAAATAGGGAAAATGAACCCTGGGACCTACTTATACAAGTGAAGGCTCTACTGCTACTTACTGAATTGGGGATATTATTCAAATCATCTCTTTCCATTTGAATGAAATACAACCCCTGGGTAGTGGGGGCTGAACCTTCTTATAGCACATAATGCATGATAAAGTCTTAGAAGACAGTGCAGAACCCAGAATTTTTTTCAAATCACAGTAGACTCTTCATTAACCAGAACTCAAGCAAGCTGGTTGCTTGAGAGTGCTGGTTGCTTATGTTAATGAAGGTTATACTTACATTTATCTGGCATCTGCCAGTCCCTGTGTGTGCCAGTTAACTGAGAGTCTACAGTAATTATCTCATCAGCTGAACCCTACTTTAGCCTCTACCATTCCTCAGGCAACAGAAAAAAGAGGGATAGCAAAGTATGTAGCCTTAAATATGTAACCGAGGAGAAGATAAAATGCTCTCAAAGAAGGAGGAAAAAGAATCAAGAAATCACTCACAGACTTGGAGGCTTCTGTTTCTATAGCATTAGTTAGCATAAGTGGACTTGAAGATAGGTCATTAGAAAAGTCTCCAAACTACAGAAAAGAAAATAAAGAATAAAAAAGCAAAAGAGAGGAACAGGACACAGAGAAAAAATAACATTTGTCTAACTAGAGTCCAAGAATGAGAGGACAAAATAGGGTGTAAACAGTATTTGAAGACATAATGATTGTAATTTTTTCTAAAGCTTAAGTGGTCCTTTTATATCAAATAGTAGTTAGAAGACATAGAGAACAGATGCAGGGTGTCCTTTGCTAACACAAAGTTGCATATGGATTCCAATATTATGGACCCAGAACACAAAAAATACCCCAGATTCCTTTGATAATTCATTTGCAGAACATGAAGGTATCACAGGACATAGATTGTAAAGGTTTGTTTTACAGCAGTATTCACCAAATGGTCTGTATTTGTGCTAATACTGTAGGTGCTAGTCACATTTTGTGACTGAATGCTTGAAATGTGGCTACTGCAACTGAGAAACTGGATTTTTAATTTTAATTAATTAACTACACATGGCTAGCATATTAAACATTTGTAGTTATCATGAATTAGAGATACCCACAAATGCAATAACTGGAGACCAATAATAAGTAGAGAAAATGACGCTCTGACCATGAAAAATTAGAATAAATAGGATTTAAATAGGCAGAGAGTATGGAAGAGAGTATTTCAGGCTGAGCAAACAACTTGATGAAAGTATTAGATTGCTTTACTAGTATAAAGTGACTGTGTATTGGGCAGTCATACAAAATAAGTGAATAAATGATGTGGGACAAGGTTAAGGAAAGTGTGGCTTCTGTGGTTTTAGGAAACAGTTATTTTTATGAAGGTTATTGTAAGGATAGGTGCATGAGAACCAGAGAAAGGCGGAATTTTTAAGAACTTGAAAAAAACGGACATAATGGAACTAAAGGATGTCAGGTGCATGGTTCTCTGTGCTTATACTCATACATGATTTAGCTTTTTTCTGCATGGTACTTCTCTCTTGTTTCTATCCCAAATGCTTTCATTACTTTGTCGAACAGAATTTACTTTGTACGTGTTTTTCTGTCAAAAAGTTTCTGTCCTTCCAGTGATTTAACTATTTTTTGTCAGTCTACTTTTCTCATTTTGTATCATGTGGTTTTCTTTCTCTCTGTGAAAGAGTAGAATCTATTCTGACATCTTTTTCTACCTCCATACATTTGCTTACTCATGTTTCTGTTTCCTCATACTTTCCACTTGTATACACCTGTTATAGTCTGTTATCATTTTACTTCATTCAACAAACATGTACTGGGGAAGCTGGGATGGCTCAGCAGGATAAGCACTCGCTTTGCAGCCCTGGGGACTGAGGATCGAATCCCAGCCATGGCTCGTGCAGACCCATATGCTGAACTGGGGCATACTTCCCATGCGGGAGGACCCTAGTTTGGTTCCTGCCCTCCCACCCATGGCCTTACCCCCCAGTTCAGCCCCCGGCTCAAGGAGGCATGCCTCCCATGTGGGAGGCCCCCAGCCCGGCCCCTGCCCACCTGTGTGGAATGAAACCATGTAGAAAACTGATGACGTACAACTGTGGAGACTGCTGTGGGCCCTCTCCCTTCTCTCTGTCTCTCTCTCTCTCTGTCAAAAACAATAAAATAAATCTTAAAACAAACAAATAAACTTGTATTAAATGCCTCCTGGATACCAGGCTCTGTCCTAGGCACTAGAGACACATCAGTGAACAAAACAGGCAAACCCCCTGCTCTCATGGACAAGTCTTTCCCAAATATTTGTGGGTCCAGGGTGCTAGAATATAAATGAAAGTCCCTGACCTACGTACCTCTACATCTCTTCAACCCTGATTCTGTTGCATACAATCTTAGGGACACTCCACCAAGAGGTGAACACACCCCACTCCCAAAAACCCTTGCCTTGAACAGTCACTAGCCCTTGAACGTAGAGGAAAAGGCCAGTGCCAGCCCAGAGCCTAGGATGATTGGATCAGGGAATTCTGGGGTCCCGGGTACTTGGAACAGGATCTATAAGGGGAGTCATGTTCTCTTAGTGGGCATGTCCAAGGCCCTCTGGATTCCTCTCCCTGTGGGGAAGATAGGGCCACTGGAGAGTCAAGGCAGGCCTCTACTTAGTTGTCAAACTAAGGGCTTTGGTTACAGAACTTATGTTTTAGTTTGGAGAGGTAGACAATACACAAAACAAACAAGTGAATTATGTGGTATATTAGAAGGTTATCGGTGCTATGGAGTGAAACAAAGCTGGGGAGGAGAATGTAGACTGTTCCTTTGTGTATGTTATTTTTTTGTTTGTTTGTTTGTTTTTTTTAATTTATTGTTAAATTTGATGAGGTTACATTGGTTGGTAACAATTAGTTTACAGATGTACAAGTCCACCTCACATCATTCATGCATCGTATTATGTGCCCATCACTCAGTATCAGTTCCCCTTCCATCACCTTATATCTAGTGCCCACTCCCACCTCCCCCCACAACTGTCCCCCCGCTCCTCCCCCCTATCCTGGTAACCACCAAACCATTGAGTGTGTATGTTATGTTTTTAAATAGGATGATCAGTAGAGGCCTCTTTGAGAAGGTTGACCTTAAGCACAGACTTTAAGGGAGTGAGCAGCATCTTTCATTAGAACGAAAATGGGATATTTGTATTAGAGGGAACTAGAAATTCAATTAGGAATTGAATTTGTTTTAGCTGAAGTAATGAGGTTGGAATTTATTGAGTATCTACTGTGTCAAGTGTAATACCATACAAGTGTTTTATATCCTTCATCCTGATCAATCCTTGCTCATCTCTAGAAGGCATAATTTTCCAGACTGTACAGCTAGTAAGTAACAGAGAAGGGTTTGCATTCAGATGTGAGACTTGAAAGTTTATCCTGTTCCTAAAGAGTAAATAAAGGCATAGTTATTATAATGAGGAGTCATAAAAAGATAATTCTACTACTTAGTAGAAAATATTATCTTTCTTCTATTGAGCAAAGTAAATGAAATTTCATTGATGAATAAGTGGGTCATTTGATATATTTATAAATTCATATGCCAGAAGGATAGCAAATCTGTTCTTTTGGAAATACAATAATGTAAGAATGAATAGATAAATTTAAAATATTTATTTTTAGTTACATATTTAATAGTTTATCAAGAATAATTTTTATTTTCAAACTTGATCTATTCAGCATAATAGAAGTTTAGAACTTTTATTTTCTGATTAATACAGCTAACTCTGCGAGTGTCTGTGACTTTTCAGTATTTTTGACTCATTCGTCTTAATTTAACTGGAGTCAAGCTTTCCTATGTGAAGTATTATTTTCCTCAAACTGGAAACCTACTAATAATTTCAATTTAAAAAGAGCTTGTGGCAAAAGGACTTTTCCAATTCTTGGCTAGTTTGAAGTTCATTGCAATTTTACTGTGGATAGAAATCTTTCCAAAAGGGGGAAATCACTCTACAAAGGAAAACTTTCAATCCTTTTCTCTCATGTGACTTGAACATAAAATGATTTTAACAGCCATGTATGAATCTGGACATTATTCTTAGTTGTTTAGTACTTCAAAAGCACTTTCAAGAGGGAATTGTTTTGCTTATTTGTGATTCCAAATCAAATACACAGAGAGATTTGGAAGATTTGCAACAGGAAGTAATCTCAATTCTATGTAGCCACTAATCTTGTGCAGAAATATTCAACTTTTATGTACAAAGGAAAAGCATTCTCTTTTAAGTTATAAATATAAGCCAATATAGCTTGTATTGTTTTAATGACTAAAATGATGATGCTAATTATAAGTTCATTTTTTGAGCTGCATTTCTAGAATCATTTTAAGAGTTGGCTTGGTCCTGAGAAACTAATTCAACAGATTTCTTTATAGAAATACTGTCATCATATATGTTATTACATTAATAATAGTGTAGTATCTACCTAGATCTCTAGAGTTTTTATAGCCCTTGCATATTTTTCACTTCATTTAATCCTGAAAATTTTGTGAGATAATTATTATTCCCATTTATGTGCAGATAAGTGTGAAGTTTAGAGATCTACCCATGATCATCTATCTAAGTGATAGGTCCAAATTATTCACTAGGTGTTTTGACTGCAAATCTGGTGCCTTTCCCCTCACATTGCTATGGGGCTGTTTTCTTAGCTGGACATTACATTGTTGGCTCCAGTCAAGTTCACAATCAATTAAAATCTCTAGATCTTTTTCACATGTTGTTTTTAAGTCAGCTTCTCATCCTGTACATCTGTAATTGATATTTTGAACTTAAATACAGAACTTTGTTTATCCTCATTCATTTTCATCTTATTTTTCACTTGTGGTTCTAGCCTTCTGAGATCTTTTCAATCTTGATTTTGTTATCCAATTTATATATTATGCCTTCCAGCTGTGGGTGAACAGCAAATTTTATAAGTAGAATGTCTTTGTGATTATAGAAGCCATCCCAGTACTCTCTTTAGTATACTGTGTGCTTATCATATAGTTGGGACTTAATAAGTGGTAATTAATAACAAAGAAATTTGTGTATAGGGTAGGGAAAAGAAAACCCATGTATAATCTTCTATAAAAAAGAAAAAAAAAGCTCTTAATATAACCATTCTCACTTATTTCTTTTGGACATAAGTATTCTAAGTCTACCATTGAACCATTGTCATTTGCTTCTATGGGTTGATATGTTTATAAGTAATATTTTTCATAATAAATGAAGTGGTTAGCTATTTTTCTTTCATATCTGAACCCATTCTCAATATTTTAAATATCTATTGCCTTGTAACTCTGGCTTTCTGAAATTGCCCTGCTATCATTTAGGGCAGCAGAATTTCTCAAAGGCCACCTAAAGATAGGAAATGTATTTGTAAGAAGGACTATGGCATTTATTTTGTGACTGTGTTTACATAACAAAGAAAGGTTTTTACTTAGATATATGTTAAAAATTGATAAAGATAACACAGCTTTCTGAAGAAGTTTTTATTCACGCTAAACATGAGATTGAGAAAACATCAATTGTTTTTACTAAATAATATAATTATTGTATTTTTATTTAAAGTGCTTTATGAGTGCTAATGAAGATTTTGTGGTGGGAGGCTAAAGTTTCCCAAGCCACCCATCTGGTTACTATGGGGTGATCCTAGCTATCCACTTAGCATTCATTTGCCTTCATGGGCTTACTGTACTTCTTTGTAACTCTTTAGAAGCAATAAGTTTATAACTCTCTAGAAGCAGTAATAACTGCTGAAATGAAAGAAAAGTTGTGTAAAAAGATAATGTTAACAGTACAGTTTTGCAGATGGAAATGAAAGTATTTAGAAAACATTATTGTAATAATGATGTAAAGTTCATTTTACTAACAAAATTCATTGAATAGCTTTATCAATTGCTTCAATTCTGTATTTATGGAATTAGTACAGTCCAGAAAGGGTTAATTAAAACCTTCAGTTATATTTTAGAGCATCTCATGGTGGAAACCATATAATAGTAGCAACATTTGTGTGTGTTCATGAAGATATGAGGTTGTAGTTCCATCTATTATCGAGCCTACTCTGTGTAACTTTAAAAAGAATAGATTTGCTCTTTTACAGTTTTACATTTTTTTTCAATTGGTGTATTTTTTAACTGAAATGGACAAACTCAAATAGTATAAATCTTCAAACACATTAGACATAATTTTTAGTGATCTGGGAACTAGAGGCTCTCATAGATGTCATTAGTCAGAAAAATATAAAGTTTGTCATCCTGAAAATATTTGTTTTATGAAGCAGCTGGACCAGAAACTATTCTAATTTATTCTCTAAACCATAGTCAGTGGATTTCATTGCTCTTAACTTTGCAGACCATCCTAGTGGGTTAATGCAGTGATATCTCTGAATGTATAATATAATACATAACTACTAAAATATATAATATAAAGTCATGCTGTTTACCTCATGAACTATTATGTATCAATAAATGTTCTGTAAGTACTCTTCAGCATAGTGTAATTATACTTTGAAGTGTTAGTTCCCTTTATTTAATCATCTATTTGAAATATAAACTTTGTCTATTTCTGAAAATGATTTGAGATGATTTCTAATTTGGAGAAATCTCCCCATTATAGCTGATATTACACATCAGCTATAATAGTTGAAATTTGCATTATCTGTATAGTTACTTTGTTCTGAAATTAATTTTTTTTTTTTTAAGATTTATTTTACTGTTTTTGACAGAGAGAGAGAGCGAGACAGAGAGACAGAGATAAGGGAGAGGGCCCAGAGCAGTCTCCATAGTTGTATGTCATCAATTTCCAACATGGTTTTGTTTCATACAGGTGGGTTGGGTCACACAGGGCAGGTAACAGGCCAGGGCTCGCCCCCTGCAAGCTGAGCTCCCAACCAGTGGCCTCCCACATGGGAAGCTTGCCCCGGCGAGAACAAAACTGGGGGGACTCTAACATGGGAAGCGCACCCCAGTTCAGCATATGGGTCTGCACGGGCTGGGGCTGGGACCTGAACTCAATTCTCAGACCCTGGGGCAGCAAAGCAAGAGCTTAACCCTCTGAGCCATCCTGGCTTCCCCCTGAAATTAATTTCTATCCCCCAAACAATCATTGGTTTTATGTTTGCAGAATACATTTCCAAAACTACCTTCTTGGCATCCTTTTCTATGGTTAAGAATTAAATTTAGCTTTCTAATTTTCTCCTTTTTATGATGTTTGAAGAGAAATGCAAGAGTATATTTATCTTCAAACATCATAAAAAGGAGTCTACCATTAAATTACATGGTCAAGTCTTCCTAGAATGTTATATTTGAATCATCTTCTTTTCCTAAATAGTCCAAGTTTTTAATCAGTAATGTCTTTCAGTCACCATTTTGTTGAATCTTTCAGTTTTTTTCTTTGATAGTTTTCTATTTTCGTTTCTTTTGCCTACTCTTAGTTCTCTTTTTCACCTGAATATTTCTCTGTTCCTGAATTTCTCTAATTTCTTTCATTCCATATATTATTGTTTTCCCTGAAACAGTTGTATATGTTCTAGCAGAAGTAGCACCTTTTTTTATGAGTTGGTAATCTATACCAAATCTTTTATTACAAAATCATAAGCATGTATAATTTTGCTGTACTACTTAAAAAAGGGCGTTACTTCTGCCAGACCCTGTACTTCGTAATTCTTAGGATGAAAAACTTGTATTTTTCTAGGATTATGTATAACATGTATATTATCATTAAACGTATAAAACTTTCTAAAGCAGCTCAGACAGGATTGGATAAGAGAGGCCTCTGAAGAATCTAAAACTGATCTCTATAAATTATTAAAAAAATATGAAAAATATGCATAAAACTGCTGCTGCTTAAATGAATAAAAATACTAGCTGTAGCAATGAATGAATTTGGAAACTTTGAAATACCAAGGATCAAAAGTTACTAATGAATAATGGAAATTTAAGGGAAATTTTTTATGATACCTTGAATACTATAGAATATATTTCTATCTAGATGAAAAATTAATAAAAAGAGAGAATAAATTGCATTTTTTTCCTTCTTATTCCCAGATGAAGCAAACCTTAATTAGATCTCAGTTTTCTTGTACTTATAAAGATGAATGCCTGATAAGGAGGAATACATGGGATAATGTTAATTCAGCATCAAAGCCATTGTGTGTTCCTCACACGGAAAATGACCTTTCTGGTAATTGACCTTATTTGAGCAATTAAATAACAGTTTAATTCTAGTGTATTAATTGGTTTTAAATTAATTAAAAGTAGTTTAGTTTTGTTTTGTTTTGTTTTGTGGTGTTTTGTTTTGCAAAATACAGAATGTGAAATGTAAAGGTTTATATCTTTAAAGACCCGGGTTTATTTAAAAAGTAAACTCTAAGTAAAAATTTATAGATAGGATTAGACAATGGTTTGATTTAACTAAATGTATTTAAGAAATCCCTTGTAACATTTCAGGATTAAGTGTGTCTTACATTCAAACAAAGCAAATATTTGTAGGGGTGAAAAGTGATATGGTAAAATGAAAAGTAATGTGGTAGTAATATACTGTATTTGTCAGTCCTGCAATTTATCACATTATTTGATTGCAAATCATAAAATTTTGACTATTCTTTAGCCATTTTTAAAGTTTATTGTAAAATTCTCATGTAATAGTACTAAATGTTATATAATTTCTTCCTCTTTTCATCGTGCATAACAGGAGGTGTAAATTCATCTGTTGGAAGACCAACAAATGGAACGAATGTTGGAAATGTTCATCTGGACAGAAGTAAAAATGAAAAAGTAGAAAGAAAATCAAATAGTCAGGCAGGAAATAAAAGCTCAAAAAGGAAACAGGTGGATTTAGATAATGAAAATATTCTCTGTGATAATGGAAATGTACCACCTCGACATAAAAATGTTAAGATACCCAAGACATCAAATAATTTGCATAATAAATTGGATGGCAAATTAGCTAGAGTAGCAAAAAGCAACAAATGTACTGCCAAGGACAAATTGATTACTGGCCAGATGAAGTTAACTCAGTTTTTTAGACTATGAATTTGTCTTCTCCATGTGCTGCAGATTTTTATGTATGTATGAAACCATTCACCAAAGACATTTACTTAATTTTTAAGAGATCAAGATGTAAATTATGATGCTTTATTATTTTGGTCTGGAGTATATATGTAAGGTTAATGTGCTAAGCATTGTTTAAAAAATACTACCAACTCATAGTTATGCAGAATATTCACAAAGTTTAATGCACAGAAAGAGCATGTCATTTAGGTTACTGATATCTCTTAATACTTCTTTTAAAACAGATATTTAAAATAATACAAGTCATAATAACATTAAGGGCTTTTCCCCCACAGGCAATTAAATGATTTTGTTTTCTTCTGAAAAGATGATGTGGGCCAACAGGTATCAGACTTGCCAACATGGTCGATAGACTCTTCCCAGCATACACCTGAGCACTGAAGGAAAAAAAAAAGTTAAAAATGTTTAAAGGACTATTATAACACAGAATTTATTGGACAAAAGAATAGATCTAGTAAATCTGAGTAAATCAAAATTATAAAAACTAATTAAATGCCTTTTAATCCCACATATTTCACAGGGATCACTTACTAGCAAGTGTAACTGAACCTTGGTATCATTTTGTTATGATTGGATCCAAATTCTGTGAAACTCAGAGTTCTGTTTTATGGTATTAAGATATAAGAATTGAATTTTAAAGGACTACTCACTGTCAAAATCTCTCCTTCCTATAGGAAATTTAGCTGAGTTTTCTTCATCCCCCATTTCTCTTTTTTCTTGTGTTGATTCAGTATTCTGAACTCCATTCTCAGCTGGAAAAGCTACAGATCCTTTAAGTGCAAGATAAGGTTTTATAGCCAGGTTCAGTGGCAGACCGTGTTTTAAGAAATTATGTTTGGAGCCTGCATTCTGTAAAGAAAAGGTTGATTTGTGTTTTAGCTGTCTTGTTGGGAATGGTAATATAATACAATTGCATAATATTCTTATTGATCAGTTCAGAGATACTCTGCAATGTTTTGCCTTTTAAAAAAATACTTTAGGTACAAGGTTTTTTGGGAAAAAACCTTTTGGATAAGAGTTCAGGATGAAAGAACAACCTGTTATATATGAAATTTCAATTGTCCTAAAGCATATTGTGATTTATTTGCCCATACATTTTTTATAAAATAAAAGTACCAACTTTACTTTCAAATGAGTCATAAAAATCATTCAAATATCCATTAAAAGAAAGTACGTGTCATATTGCCACTTACCTTTGAATTTTTGTTTTCCTCATCGTTCATGAAACTGTTCTCATCTTTATATTGTTCCAGGGAAGGAGCAACAACTGATTTTTCTGCAGTTTCTTCCTTCTGAAAGGCTTTCCCCAGCCTAAATGTATTAAAAACCATGTCATCTTCTAAATTTCTTATGGACTTGGATGCTGAAAGGAAAATGCCTTGAGAAAGCAAAGAAAAAGTTAGTATTAGTATGTAGGAAGAAAGTCCCATTTTTGCCGTTTGTAGTTCAATGTTTGCATACAGTCAAACAAAGATGTGTAAAATGAAAATTTCTCAACCTGCTTCATAAATGATTCCTACCTTTATATATTTTCCAGCTTGAATAGAAAGCACTTCAAAAACAGACTCATCACTTTAGAAATGACTCATCAAGTAAAGGCTAACCTTTTGTATAATGGGCAATGCCTATATTGTTTTGGTTTTAGTGGTAAATTGTTTGTTTTGAGTGTGAATTTCTTCAGAATCTGATTAAGATCCTTGATAGAATGCTCCCTGTTGAGCAGATTATAGTCTTTTGAAAATGGGTTGTTATTAAGAAAGACCACAGGACATCAGGCTCTCCATATTCTTATTGTTTCCTTCTGTGTATTTTCTGATTAAGATATTAAAACCAAAGTTATTTCACTAAATGATGATAAGGATTAAAGTTTTATTTACTATTAATCCTGATTAAATTGGAATAATCTTCAAAAAGGATTTCCTTTCATAAATACTTGATCTAGTCTTTGGTGATTAAAGTATGCATGCCTGTCAGTGTCAACAAAAAGTCATTCAGGGAAAGCTGGAATGGCTCTGTGGGTAAAGCGCTCGCTTTGAAACCCCGAGGACCGAGGGTCGAATCCCGGCCCTGGCCCATGTGGACCCACATGCTGAACTGGGGTGTGCCGGGACCTATGTGGGAGGCTCCCGGCCCAGTTCCTGCCTTGTGCATGCCTGTGGAGTGAAACTATATGGAAAACTACTGTCAACTATGGAGACTGCTCTGGGCCCTCCCCCTTCTCTCTGTCTCTGTTTCTCTCTGTCAAAAATCAATAAAATAAATCTTAAAAATAAATAAATAAATAAAGTCATTCATGCTATATCTAAAATTGAACTGTCAGGTGTGTTTTATCTGTGCATTTACAAAAGGATATTACTGATATTAATGAATTTAGCAATTAAGGATAAGAAGTTCATGAGGAGAATATGTGCTCCAGACATAATTAATTTTGGAAGATGAGTATGTTGTATGATTTTTAATTAAACATTTTAGAGTTAATTTATAACTTTGACCCCACTAAGAGAATACATTCTTGTATATGTATTCTGGTACATGTGTGAAAGAATTTTTCTAGGGTACATTTCTAGGTATGGCATGCTGGGTCATGGAGTTGAGCATGTTCAGCTTTACTGATACCAAAATGTTTACAGAAAAATAGCAACCAGTTTAAGCTTCCACCAGCAGGTTGTGAGAGTTCTCATTGCTGCATGTCCTAGCCAACATTTGGGTATCATATTCTTCTTTTAATTTGTATTTCCCCAGTTACCAAAGAGGTTGAATGTCTTTTCATATGTTTATGAACCATTTATCTTTTATGTAAAATGCCTTTAAAAAATTATTTGTCCACTCTCTATTGAGCCATTTGTCTTTTTCTTACTAATTCATGGGAGTTCTTTATACATCCTGGGTATTAATTCTTTGTTAATTATATATGTACTCTGAGATCATTAACATTTCTATATATTCTAAAAGTTTAAATATGTTGACTTTCACATTTAAATTCTCATTTCATCTGGAATATTGCATATGATATAAGATAGAGATACTTTTTTCCAAAAGTCCTTATATATTTCTTGAATACTTTATCATGTCCTCACTAATGCATAATGCTGTCTCTGCAGTATATCAGGTTGCTGTGTATGTGTGAGTCTCTTCCTGAACTCTGTATTCCACTGCCAAATCCATTCTTGATTATTATAACTTTAAAGTAATTTTTGATACCTGGTAGAGCAAGTTTCTCAACCCCATACTCACCTTATCAGTTTTTCTTCTACATCAGTTGCTTGGCTATCCTTGCTCATTTCTGTTCCATACAAATCTTAATATCAGCTTTTCAAGTCCTTTCTATGAGAAACCTTGATGAGATTATGAAAGGAATTGTATAGGTTTTATAATTTGATTTTGGAGGGGAATTGACACCCTTGAGATAATTTATTTTCTTAATCATGAACATGGCATTTTACCATATTTATTTAGGTCCTTAATTATTTAATAATGTTTTGTTGTTTTCTTTGTAAGTCTTGTATATCTTTTGCTAAAAGAACTATCATTATGTAGAATTTAATTATACTTAATCTCCTTATTTTAGTTATTGTAAGTTGTATCTTTTAAAAATTTTACCTTTTCTAACATTATTGCTGGTTTGTGTACATGCAATTGGCTCTTGTATGTCAACTTTCTAAATTCCTTTTAAATTCAAATAGTTTGTACATGTATTTATTCTTTGGGATTATCCGTGAAAACAATTGATATAAATAATAAAATAATAGCATTTTATTTCCTCCTTGCAAGTCCTTTGTATTTGTGTATGTGTATGTTTGTGTGTCTGTCTGCGTGTGCATATACACTGACCAAAACCTCCAGTAAATGTTGGAAATGGAGATAGAGGCAAATTTACTGACTTTAAAGAGTGCTTTTAATGTTTCATCATTGAACATGATGTTGGCTCTAGGTTTTTTAATAGCCATTCTTTATGACTTGCAGGATGTTGTATTCTATTTCTGGCTTACTAATGTGGTTTTTTTTTTTCATGAATTGTTGAATGTTATTGAATACTTTTTCTGTATTTATTGAGATGATCGTATCATTTTTATCCTTCAGTCTTTAATTTAGTAAATGAAATGAACAGATTTTTTTCAAGTTAAACCAACCATATGTTTATGATACATACCTTTTATAAATGTTACTGGATTCAATTTGGTAATATGTGATTTAGTATATTTTGTATCATTACTGAGATTGATCTGTAATTTCCCTTTCTTATATTGCCTTTGTCTGGTTTGGCCATAAGTTTGTACTAGCTTTATAAAATGAACCAGGGGACAAGGTTTATATTCCTTTTCTGTCCTGTAAAACTATTTGGGTTTTATGTTTTCTTGGTGAGATTTAAAAAAAAAAAAAATTACTGACACACTTTCTTCAGTAGCTGCAGGAATGTTCAGCTTCTCTTTCTTTCTCTTTTTAAGTTTGTTTTTCACATTAAATTATAGAATTTGTCCATTTCATGTGTTTTCAAGTTTGCCAGTATGGAGTTAATAATGTTGACTTCTAAATATTTTAAGTCTCACTCACTACCTGTACTTCTGTTATATTCTAATTATGTTTCATTGTGACCTCTTTCTTGTTGTCTCTTGCTCCTGTGCATCTGCCTTTGGATCAGGCTTGCTAGGGGTTTATGAATTTTGTTCGCCTTTTCAAAAAACTAACTTTTGGCTTCATTGATCATCACTATATATTTTTTACTATTTCACTAATTTCTGCTTTTCATTATTCTTTACTTGAGATTTATTTTGCTATTTTTCTAACTTCTTACATCGGAGAGATAACTCATTAATATTTAGACTTTTAAAAACATCAGCATTGAAGGCTATATGTTTCCTTTTGTGTATCATTTTTGCTAGGTCCCACAATTTTGATAAGTAGAATATTTAGTGTTTAGTTCTAAGGTTTTATAATTTTTATTATTATTTCTTCTTTGACCCATCAGTTACTTAGATATTTTTAACACTGCAAATATATGGGATTTGAAATTTTGGGGTAGAGGATAATGAATTCCAACTAACTTGAGTTGTCAGAAATCTTAGCCTATGGAGCATTTGAAATTTGTATTAGATAAAATTATGTGTAATTAGTGGTTTTCAGCCGGTTTGTTGTTAAATTTATTAGGTTTACATTGATTATCAAAAACTGTATATGTTCTATGTATACAACTCAAATAGTGCTTTCATATGGTTTATCATATAGAAGCTTGCTTTGTGGCTTATAATATCTTCTTCACTTTGTCTAAAAAGTTCTGTTTACTTTTGAAAAGCCTATGTACAAAGTATTGATTAGAGCAGTGTTCTACATGTATCTATAAGATTAAATGTGCTAATATATTGTTTAAATCTTGTATGTTTTATTGATTTTTTTTGTCTCACAAACTGTCAATGAGTGAGACAGATATTTGCAAATCATTCACTTTGATAATGGCTTAAAATTTAATTCTTTTGGTGTTCATAATTTTTACTTTATTTATTTTGAGTTTATGTTACTAGGATATTCAAATTGGAAACTGTTTCATTTTCCTTATCAACCAAACTATGTATCACAACCCTCTCTAGCTTTAATAATGTATGTATTACTATCATTCTGTATTTTTATATTTTAGATATGTCTCTTATAAATATCATATAGTTGAATTCGGAATTTTTGGTCTAACAGCCTTTATCTTTTACTTGGAGACTTTAGTCCATTTATATTTATTTTTGTTTACTGAATTACTGAGATTCATTAATTTTATTTTTTCTAATAGAAATATATAATAATATAAATATAAATACTGTATATTTGTTTTCTCTTCCCTCCTTTTGTTGCCTTCTAATTTACATTTAATCTGTTTTTTATTTTTTTGTGGATACCCTAGACATTATCATCTTTAGTTATTTACATTTAAAGTTAATCAGTAGTTTTGCCCTTCTCCCAAATAATGTGAAGATCTTAGAATCTTTAACTTCAGTCACCACGATTTCTAATTTATATACTATTACTTTCTAAAATTTAAGTTCTTTTTTGATTTTTTTACTGAAACAAATTAGAACTCATTTTGTTTTATACAGTTACACAGTTACCATTTTTCCAGATTTACCTACAAGTTTATAATTTTTTTTCCTCATCATTCTTTTTTACATCTGAGATCTTCCTTTAACAGCCATTTATCTTCTTTCTGAAGTACATCTTTCTGAAGTATTCTAAGTTAGATGGTTTATTAGTAATGAACTAAGGTTTGTTTTATTTTAATATATTTTGCTATTCTCAAAGAATAATTTTGGTGACTATACAATTAGTCAGTTGACAATTATTTTCCCTGGTTTTCATTGTTACTGCTGAGAGTTCAACTGTCAGTTTTAATAATGATTCTTGTATAGATAATCTCTGTATTCTATCTGGCTACTTTTAAAATCTTCTCTTTGGCTTTGATGTTCTGCTTTGATGTTTCATATGATGTGTCTGGATTTCTTTTACTTTATGCTGGTTTAGATTCTTGACTCTGAGGGTTGTGTTTCTCATGAATTATGGAAAATTATTAGTTATTATTTCTTTGAGTATTGTTTCTCCCCTGTTCTATTTATCATTCTAGAATTCCCAATGGATATGTATTGGGCCTGCCTGCTCACTCTAGTCTCCTTATCTTATAACCTCTCTTTCCTATATTCTCTTTCTCTTTGTGTTGTATTTTAAGTAATTTCTTAAGAGTTACATTCCAGTTCACCAAATATACTTTTATTTGTATTTTGTTTGGGATTTGATCTGTGTATTGAGCTTTTAATTTAACTTTGGGCTTTTATTTTTAAAAGTTCTTGGTACCTTTTTAGGTCTGCCTGATCAGTTATAGTTTTCTATTTTTTCAGCACATTTTAAATCTTTTCATTTATTATTTTAAATCTATAAAACATTTATTTTTGTCTTAAAACATTTGTTTTATATTTGAATCAAATTATTTCAGTAGTATCTGCTATCTTTACCTGTCTCATTCTACAGTTCATTATTTCTTCTGATCTTACCTGACGGTGTCTTCATCATGTGCTTAGTGAATTGTGTTTTGTGTATCTAAAGAGATTCTTTAGATTCCTGTGTTTGCTTCTGCCAGGCACTTGTACAATTACCACTCCAGTGCTACTTTAAAATTTGTACTTGAGGCTTTTCAGGCCACAATCAGTGCAAATACCGAACTAAGTATGTCTGTCATTAGGAATTCTCAGGGCAATATGTATATAAAATTTTCCCACTCTCTCCCTTCTTCCCAGAGCCATTGTTGACACAGACATGTTTCTTTCTACTAATTGGATTTTTCTAGTTTCTGACTTTAAGGGGGCTCCTGGCTTCATGTGGGAGTTTCAGATCTGATCTCTCATTTTACATGGGTCCTAAGCTTTTCCTTTTGTCCCAGCACATGTGGGTCATTGAAACCAGGTATTAGGTCACCAGGAACTCATAGAATCTCTCAGAGCACGTGCTGGCTCTAATCCTTGTTAACTCCTGGGAAATATCCTACTTTCTTTTTTCTGGACTCCTATGGTTTCCTTTATTTTACCACAGTTCAGCCATGCTTTGTAAAAGATGTTTTCAAGTAACATTTTAAAGACTTTTTTAATGAGAAGTGTTCTTTATATAAGTAGCCTACCATGTTGCTAGAAATGGATGTCTCAATTCATTCTTTAATGGAAAATATAAGGAAATTTGAGCCCATTTGTACAAAATGTATATGTATGGTGTATTAATTGATTTGATTTAAATAAAAATTATTTCCTTTTTAACGCTTATATTTTGTTATTAATATTCTTAATTTATTTATTTATTTATTTATTTTTGACAGAGAGAGAGAGAGACAGAGACAGAGACAGAGAGAACTGAACTGGGGGAGCTCCCAGTTCAGCACATGGTTCCGCACGGGCCGGGGCCGGGATTCAATCCCCTGTCCCCAGCACTGCAAAGTGAGCGCTTATCCCACTGAGCCATCCCGGCTTCCCCTAATATTTATATTTTGTCAGAATGGGCATGGTTAGCTGTTGATTCTCTTGGGAACTATCTAAATCTTTTTAGGCATATGTTTTCTTTTTTTTTTTTAAGATTTATTTTTATTGTTTTTGACAGAGAGAGAGATACAGAGACAGAGACAGAGAGAAGGGGGAGGGCCCAGAGCAGTTTCCACAGCTGCACATCATTGGTTTTTCCACATAGTTTCATTCCACAGGTGGGCATGGGGCTTCACAGGGCAGGAACTGGGCCGGGATCTCGCCCGGGTGAGAACTGAACTGGGGGCACTCCCCAGTTCAGCATATGGGTCCACATGGGCCGGGGCCAGGATTCGATCCTTGGTCCCTGGGGCTGCAAAGCAAGCGCCCAACCCACTGAGCCACCCTGGCTTCCTCTAGGCATATGTTTTCTGAAAGTGTACGTATAAGACTCTGAAATCCTCTGACTTCTTTGTTTGTAGGCCTTTTAAAAATCTTTTTAATGCTAGTTGTGCCCTGGTTTGTTTCCCAGGGTTTGAACCTGCTTTGGAAATGGCTATTTTGTCTACAAAAGTCCTTGTCAATGGTAACCTTTTTTCTTAGCTGCTGTTCTAGAAGTGTAATAAGGGTCAATAATTAGGTATTTTGTTTTAAATTTCCACTGGATGAATTGGTTTGGCTGATCTTCACCCAAAATTTGGACTGAATCCAAAACATTTTGATGGTTTAAAAAAGTTAGTGTTTTATTTTGCTAAAATTGTCATAGCCTCTGAACATTATGAGGTTTTCTCATAATCATTTATTTATGGAGATAGTTTTTAATTTTTCTTAACGATAACATTTCTCTTTCTTTTTTAAATGTTGGCTGCTCTGATGTGCAGCAGAGCATACTAGATTTCTTTTCCATTGATGCTGAAAATTAAGTGTCCCCAAGTGGCCGAAAGGAACTTTGAAGAAGAAAAACTATTGCCAGATGGCTTTGGGTAGTTCAGAAAACCATGGAAAGGCAAAATGTTTATATGAAATGTGATCTTCATTTTCTGAAGACCAACTACTAACACCATATATTTGTAAATAACTTAATTAAAATTCTCTTTCCTCCAATTAACATCTTTGCTATGTAATTCCAGTGAGTTCAATGCAAATCAAATAGGGATTGGTTATTGTTTTACTGAGAACCCTGAATTTCTTTTTTTTTAATTCAGTGTTTTTCATTGTTAAATTTATTGGGGTGACATTGGTTGGTAAGAGTTACATAGTTTCCAGGTGTACAACTCTACATTACATCATCTATGCACTACATTGTGTGCTCACCATCCAGAATCAACTCTCCCTCCATCACCATATATCTGGTGCCCCCTCACAACTCCCACCTGAACTTCTTAATAGCTAATTTTATGAGTCTAAAAGTCAGGATTTCTCACTTATACTATCAAAAGGTACAAGAAAATTTAGAATTCTTTTTCAAATTTGTATAGTGAATAACCCATATACCTCTACCGAGATTCTACTTTTAATATTTTACTATACTTGTTTTTGTTATCTATTCATCTTTCTAACTCTTCACTGATCATCATATTCTTTTAAAGCATTTCAAAATATATACATTAATAAAATTACCAGTAAATATTTCAGCATACATATAATTAAGCAGAATTTAATATTTTTATAAGTTTCTCTTTTAAGAAAAAATTTATAAAAAAATGAAATGTACAAATCATAAGTGTACATTTGCTGAGTTTTGACAAATGCATATACCTATGTAACCCATACTCCTTTCAAGATAAGACGTGGCATCACCCCAGAAAGTTATGTTCTGTCTCTTCATAGTTAGTTGCCAACACTCCCCCACCTCTGGTCCTCAACCCAACCCTCTGCACTGAGGCAATCACCCTCTGGTTTTGTCCTCTGTGAGTTCTGCCTGTTCTGGAATCATGCAGTAAATAATAGAAATTAGAAAATATTTTGAGCTGAAGATAATGAAAATATTGTTACTGTAGGCAGAAAGAATAGGACCTCCGGGAGAGAGGGGGAGGAAAGGAAGGAGGAAGTGCAGGAAAACAAAGGATAGAAGAGATTAGTTCATCCTTAAGAAAAAGTGAAGTCACCAGATGAGCCAGAACTAGATTTCAGAGACTTAGAGCAGATCTAGGAGGCCTAGTCCCTCAAGGTGAACTTAAGCTAATTATAATGGATTATAATATTATTAGCATTGTGGTTAGGGAAAATCTCTACCCCTGTGCTGCTGTGACAGATACACCAAGAGCCAAATAAGGACAAAAATTTCTCCTCCCAATGGGAAGGAGTGGTCAGCGAGGACCAGCCTAGGAATAGCTATAATGCCACTCCTAGGTCTTGAATATTTCATGCCCTCATTTTAGAAGGAATAAATCCCTAAGCCTTTTTGTTCTTAGGAGCAGTTCCTCTAGTTGCATTCTTTAATTCTTTCCTGTGAGATACCAAGAACGTTTTTTTTCAGCAACATGAAATAACTGGATTTATTAATGTGCTTATGAGGGATTATATAGCTCTAAAATGCATATTTTAGAAAAAAAAAGAAAAATCAATGATCTAAACTTACATCTTAAGGAATTAGTAAAAGGACAGCAAAGTAAACAAAGAAAATGGAAGAAATTACATTTTATTTATTTCTGCTCTTTTATTTAAATATAAACAGGAACAAATAAAATACAAATCAATTTTACAATATAAAAATTGTATAAATCTAAAGATTAATAAATTTATGACTTGTAGGAAGACTGATAAAAAATGAAGGACCAAAAAAAAACAAGTTACTAATACCAAGAATATAAAAAGGGGACATTGCTGCAGATGTTATAAACATTAAAAGGATAAGTGAATATTATAAACAAATTTTACCAATAAATTGGACAACTTACATGAGGTCAGGGATTGGGAAATTTATTTTATTTTTTTGTAAACACAGCCAGATAGTAAATATTTTATGGTTCATGGACCATACAATCAGATCTACTCTGCCATTGCAGCTTAAAGCAGCCATGCACAATATATATTTTTTGGCTGTGTCCCAATAAAACTTTATTTGCAAATACAGATATCTTAGTGTCATAATTTGCTGACCCTTGAGATAGGCAAATGCTACAGGGGGAAAAAAAAAAAAAAAAGACTAGCACAAGGGGAATAGGAAATAAAAGCATTTCTATATTTAAAAAATTGAGTTAATAAGTTAAAACTTTGTCATAACGAAAACTCCATGCTCAAATAACTTCATTGGGAAATTCTTTCAAGCAATAATATTGCCAATCTTACAAAAATGCTATCAGAAAACAAAAGAGGGAACAGTTTCTATAATAGTTTTGAAATGTATGGACTTGCCTAGGCTTAATTACATTTTCCAAAAATTTCTTCTGTTTCTATCTTTGTTTCTACTTGGAATGGGCCATCAGAGACATTCTTGCATGAGTTTTGAAGGACAGAAGCAGCAGCCATTTTGTAGCTCTCATAGGATGTTGCTTCTTTGCTGGCTTCTCTGGTTGGCTTCAGGCAGCCATCGGACTAACAACTGCCCTATCTTCCTGGGATCTACTTTCAGTTTCATTCCTGGAGCATGTTGGTGTGTGTAGTTTTGTGATGAAGAGCACTAGCTCTCCTATAGGGCAACAATCATCAATGGCAGGTGCATTAAGATGAGATATGAGTTTCAGTCTGTTCTCATTGGTTTCAATTCGTACTTGTGAATTCCAGCTTGTCCTTGTTCTCCCCTACTTTACATCCGTCTTTCCTTCCCAGCTGCCTGCACTGGAGACTCCGGGATCAGATGGAACAATTACATGGAGCCTGCTTAATTTGTCTACCACAGTTGCCTAAGATCAAATCCCTGTAACAAATTGTGTTTATGTTTATATGTGTGTATATGTGAGTGGTTCTGTTTCTCTGATTGAATTTTGATACATTTCCCAACTTTTTTTTTTTTTTTTTTGTGAATCTAGCATAAACTTGGTGCCAAAATCTGACAAAAATACTAAAAGAGAGGAAAATCATTGGCCAATCTTTTCCATGAAGATATGTATAAAGAGTCTAAAACTGTATCTAATGGAATCTAGTTATATGGAAAGGATCATATTTCACGACCAGATGAGGTTTATTTCAGGAATGTAAAAAGGTTTAACTTTTCAGGAAATTAATGAAATTGACCACATTTAATGACTAAAGGTGAAAAACATGATCATCTCAATAAATGCAGAAAAGCGCGGTGATCAGCTGTGCCAAATGCTACTGGTGAGTGAGATAAGAACTCAGAATTATTGATTTGACCATGTGCTAGTCATTGGTGACCTTGATGACATTTCAGTGACATTGGTAGAGACTGAATTCCTATAGAAGAGGATTTAAGAAAGAATGAGAAATGAATAAATGGAGATGGTGAATATAAACAATATGCCAACAGTTTATGCTGATGAATGCAGAAAAATTAGGCTGTGGGAAGCAGAGGGAGTGGCACCAAGGGAGAATTTCTGTTTAAAGATGGAAGATATTACAGCATGTAGATCATGAAGATAAAGAAATGGCATTGCTGAATTTGTGGGTCTCAGTTATTAGAAGGTTTACATGCTATTGAGAGTATGGAATAAAAAGGACATTCATTCTCCTTTCCAATCCTGTGGTGGTAAAAAGATCAGTGAAATGAATGCAATAAGGGTATATAATTATCCAGAAGGCATAGTACAAAGACTGGAGAGGGAGGAGAGAGGAAGCACAGCTGTTTGGAGATGAGAGTGTGGGGGAAATAGATGATTGGAGTGTTCCCATTTTGATGGAGAACAAGAACAGTAAGGTACATGGTGGGGTGGATTTAGCAGCAAGAGAATTAGCTCTGGAACTTCCATAGATGGGGTTGTGTTTCTGTATGTGGATGGTGTTTGTGTAGTTGGCAGGAAAGAGTAACCCCTGGTGGGCATTTAGGCAGTGGAATTAGGAGGTTGCACTTCTGAGAGTGTTTGAAACTGGTTGATGGATTGACTCAAGTCTTTGTGGGAAGAATCACCTTGTGTCTGTCTTCAATTTGAGGGCTCAGAGGATTGACCTAAGGCTTGTAGGGAGTGCTTAGAAATTCTTCATGTATATGGGGTCCATCTGAGAGTTGTGGAGACTGTAAAACTTCAATTTTATTTAGCATGCTCAATGCATTGGATTTGTGGGTTAGTGGGTTTGGACATGTATGGAGAGTTAGTAATGCTCTACTGGAATTAGTCCAGTGAATATGAGACCAGGTGAGTAGGAACATTGAGAGGCGTCAAGCTTTGTTGCACTGTTGCAGCGGTTAATTGATTTAAGTATTTAGATTATTCCAATGTGTATTTGAATTATGGGCCTACTCTGCATGTGGTTTCCTCTTTTTAGTTAATTGCATAGAGATTTGAGTTCATCGTATCTGAGCACTAGCGGACTGGCTGTTTCCCTGAGTCTCATTACTGGATGATGTGTTGCTATTAGTGTTATGTAAGCTGAATTAATACAATTGTTTAAAGAACCAAATGAAGAACCACTTTTTATGAACTATATATCACCAGTTTTTACAGGTTTGACTAATATCTTGAGAATGGCCTTAAAATCGTAATGCCACAAATCAGGATTTAAGTAACATCAGAGAGTTACATGAACATGCTTGAGATTTATGTTTGTGACCAGGTTTTTCAGTTGCCTTGCAAAATTGATTCTTGGATTTTGTTTTGCTTTTTAGCAATTTTGGCGTCATCTGATAGCATGTCTCAAAAATAACAATCTGATGATAGGTTTCAACATTGGGTTACCAAAAAGGATTGTTATATTTATATATTGATTCATAATTTCAGGTTTCTTCATGTTATGGTAAATACTGCATTGAGTTTTCATTGTTGCATATGTTACAAGTCTTATGTTTGTACTCTCATGCCTGTCTTCAGCCCTCAGACATTCCTGATTATCACATTGAGAACTCCAGACTCTCAAAAAAATTTGAAATGTAGTGGTTTCTACAATGTAGGATAAAATGTGAGCTGCATTTGTTCTACTTCATTTTCTCCTGTTCTGATAGGAACTAATTCAGATGAAAGCATCTTGTTGTTGGTATACATGCTGTATTTTCCATTCTTTGTATGTACAGTGCTCTCTTCTGCATCATAACTTTGTTCAAGTTATTCCTCTAAAAATTCCCTCATCTTGTCCCTCTACCCATATAAATTTAAAATATCCTTTAAGACCCTTTCTCTTTGCAGCTTTTCCCAAGATTTGTAGCCAAATTCCTTTTTCTAAATTCCTACATTTGTAACACACTATCATCCTATTTAGAAAATTAGGGTCCTATTGTTTCTTACATTCATAGGTTCCAAGGGCCTCTATATCTGTAGAAGCTTTCCTTGTTGGCTTCAGTTGTTCATTGTTCCTGTATCTGTGCCATCCATGTAACTTTGCCTTTGCACTGTGGACAGGGTGAACTGCCCATTCCTTGATTGTGACCTCAGGCAGGTGCAGGTGACTTGCTTTAACTAATAAAATGTTATGTCGTGCAAGCAGAAGCTTGAACCCGTCTTGCACATTGGGGATTCCCTGTTGAACCTTTCCCATCTCCACAAGAACAGTGTCCTGCTAGACTGCTGGTGAGAGTGCCACGGGGAGCAGACCTCAGGTATCACAGCTGAGGCCATTCGAACACCAGACGGGGTAAGTCCAGTGGAGGTCAGCAGAGCTGCCTGGTGGACTCCCCCACTGATTCCAGAAGCACACGCTGTGAACAGGATGTTTTGTGCGTGCTGACTACACAGCATTATTGTAGCAGTAGATAATTGCTACAAATGTTCTGCATGGCCTGGTCCATGCCCCCCTCTTTCATCACACTCCAGCCATTACTGACCTTTCTGTCCTCTGGTATACCAAGATGACATTTGGCTCCACATCTTTGCCCTGCCCCCTCTGATGGGAGCATCTTCCTCCTGTACCTTCTGTGGGCATTTACCCCTTGGCATCATGAGCCTCAGCTCTGAGCCTCTTTAATCTGGTGCTCTCTCTGACTTGCTGATCTCTTCTGCACTCTTCAAGTTGCTCTCAGCTCCGGGACATTGGCCTGTTTGCCATTCCCTGAACTTGCTGTTTCCTTGCCTGAAACTGTTTCCTCAAGTATCTGCTGGCTTGCTCCTTCACCTCCAAGTCCTGTTTCAAATGTCGTTTTTTTCGGTCAGGTCCTCCCTCACCAGCCCTTTTCCTGTCTTTCCTTCCTTTTTTTCTCCGTAGGACTGACATGCTATGTATTAAAACTTATTTCTGTGTTGATTGGCTGTCTCTGTCCACCACAATGTAGACTCCAGGAGGACAGGTTCATTGCTGTATCCCTAGTTCTTTTTTTACTGTTTGGCATAAAGTAAGCATTCAATAAATATATATTGAATAACTGAATGAATGTGCTACGGTATGAAAATCCAGTTAGTCATCCAGCACTGTGTGGGCTGGGATATGGTCTGCCTATCTAACAATATTATTTCTAAGGATTTATTTGTATTCTAAATGTTTGATTTTGTAATCTTAATATTGTATACTTGAAATAAATGTTATTAGTTCTCCAGATTGTTAATGGTGGCTAACCTCTCTTCTACCTTTTCTTTTACTACAACTTGCTAGGGTGGAATTCCCAGGCAAACCTATTAACCATCTTTCTTGAATTTCTTTTAGTTGTGTATATTTGGGGGGGCGGTAGTAAGTTAGGATTCCTGATTCTCTACTTCAAACTCCAAGAAATACTTAATTGAAATTTTAATAAAAACCAAATGAAGCTACAAAGCCTAAGATGAGGATGGGGTAACATAGTATAGTTGCACTAGCCACATTTTAAGTGCTCACTTGCCACATATGGTGAGCGTGTGTCACATTAGACAGTGCAACATATGACATTTTCATCACTGCAGAAATTTCTTTTGGATAGCACTGCAGTGGACAGTGGGAACTGTGAAGATGAATCTATGTAATGAGATATAATTAGAGTAGACTCTCTGTTAACGGGACCCATGGGGATTGGTAGATGCCAGATAAATATAAGTACTATAGTTTATGTTTTTATATACCAGTGGGGAAATGTAAGCATTGTTTCTTATAACTAACTCTCTTGTACCTTTATTCAATAAATGGTCATTAATGACACATGCTAGGTACTGTGCTAGGCACTGGGATTCTTAGGATGCTTTTTATATTTTTCTTATTTCTGATATAGAGCAGAAATTATGCTGGTTGCCCTGTGGTTTAAAGCCACAGTTATTCTGGGATCACACAGTTGCCATTTTTGAATAGTAGTCTATCCAAAAGAATTCCAGCCAAGGTCTTGCCAGTGATGGAAAGAAATATGTATTGGCAGTTGTTAACAAGTATATTTTCCTTGCTGATGGCAATCATGTGTCTTTGTAGCTCTTCATATGTTTTGACATGGGCGTATATGAATCTTCCCTAGGAGGCAGAGATTATGCTATCAAATTAATTCAAATAGTACTTACCTCTATGAAATCTGCAGTTATGTAGATGCCTACGTAGTACATGTTTTTGATGCTGCTGATGTTGCCAATGACATTCTGTAGAAAGTTCTACAGGACAAAACATGAACACTGACACTTTACCATAATTTATTACTATATTGTTTCATGTATAAGACGCCCCCATGTATAATATGACCCCTACTTTTCTAACCCAACATTAAAAAATCAATACATGGGTTACTCTCGTGTATAAGATGAGCCCCAATTTTTGGTCTAACAATTTGAGACTAAAGTAACATTTTATAAAGAGAAAAATACAGTATTTAACTTCATTTGACCTTCAAATCATCAAGTCTTGCTTATGCTGTTAAGCCCTAGTAACTCTTCTTTAATATGGAAGGGGCTCTGAAGTGTAATTTTCACCTCTGAGAATTATTTTTTTCTTGTTGATTTTTGCACCTTAATTCAGACTTCTCTAAAGTGGTATATCTTTGTGTGCTCTTTTATTGTTGGACACTGACACTGTTTGATACCCACAATAATCAGAGGGATTATTGTATTGGTTAATATTTAGCTGAGTAACAGAATCACAATAGAGGTAATTAAATAAATTGGAGGATTTCATTTTCCTATGCATAGAGGAGTTTGGGAATAATGATTACGGGGGCAGTGCAGAGGCTCCATGATGTCACCAGAAACTAGGTTCCCTCTTCTTGGCCACACTTAGTATTGGATTCCATCCTCAAGGTTACCATAGTAGTTGCTGCAACTTCAGTCATCACATCTGTTTTCCAGGTTGAAAGGAAGTGGACAAAGGGGAAGGTAAAATGGCACCAGTTATGTCTGTCTGTCTCACACTTGTATTGCAAGGGAAGCCAAGAAATAATTTTTAACTAGATCCAGTTGGCACCTCAGATAGTATTGAAATTCTATTAGTAAGAAAAATTAGGAGTATGGGCAGTGTGTTGGAAGTTTACAGTCTTGCCCACTGCCTAGCAACTATTATTATTGGTGAACGGTGGGGTAGGTGGAAAAACTGCTGCTTTAAAGTGTGAAATTACTGATGAGTCAGCTTTCATGAATGTGACTACATTGTAGCTGAAGAAAGCTAAGAAAATACGCTTTCTACTTTTATAAAGGAAAAACTGGTTGAGATAATGAAATATTTTTGGTAAATTTTATTTGACCAGAGCTAGTCAAATATTTTCTGTGACCTGAAGTATCATTCATTCAGGAAAGAAAAATCAAGCATGTAGTAGGCACTCCATAAATCTTATTAAAGTGAATTATATTAACCTCTCTTTCTTTAGTAGAAGTCCATCATGTGGCTTTCTTATTAATACAGGGTTATGTTACACTAGCGTGAATGCTTAGTGCCATTTGATGAAGGATGTCATCATGCAAATGACTTATTTCTTTATATAGTTTAGTTTGTTCATTTTAAACTGTGACAGAAACATTTCTAAGTACCTGTTTTAATTAGGAATTTATATTTGACCAATAAATATATGCATATCACAGATATTTAGTGAAACGTTTTCTCATTTTATTATAAAATATCACACAAATACAGATAAGAAACACAAATGTATAGCTTTGTGAGTTATTATAAGATAAAATAGTCACTACCACGGTAAAGAAATTGATCTTTTCCATATACCCCACAAGTCCCTGTGTGCTCAATTTCAATCTCAATTCCCAAATACTCCCCCAAAATAACTACTGTTATTTTTATAGTAACCAATTCTTTGAATTTTTATGTACTTTGAATACTCAAGTGTGTATATCATGATTCAGCCTTGCTCATTAAAAATTTTATGTACTTAAGTCTTTTAAAATATAGGTTTCCCCTCCATCTCCCCCCCTCCTCTTTCTTTAGAGTTTATCTGTTGATTAACCCGAAATATTTGACTTGTAGAATTTCCCAGTCAGGATTTTGCTGATTATTGATCCTGAAGTTCATCATACTTATTTGCCCTCCTTATTTTATGCAAATTGGTAGTAGGGTTCAGAGACTTAATAAGACGCATGTTTTATCTCTTTGGCAAGAGTATAAGTGAGTTTTGTTTTTTTTTTAATCATGAAACACATAATTAGTTGTGTGATTATCGGGTGTGGATGCCCTATTTGCGGGTTTAAGAAAGGTGATATTCTAATTCAAGTTTTATCTTTTTTTCATTTATTATTTAGAATTCTTTGATAAGAGATGTGTTCCTTGTCTAATCTTTTGTTACCCAGTGGTACAGTATATATAAAATATGCAAGATAAATGCTTGATTCACCTTTTTTAATTGTTAAATTTATTGGGTGACATTGGTTGGTAAAAATTACATAGGTTCCATGTGTACAATTATACATTGTCAATGCATTGCATTATGTGCTCACCACTCAGAATCAGCTCTCTTTCTATCACCATATTTAATGCCCCCTCCCTACTCCCCCACCCCTCCTTACTCTCCCACCCACCTCCCCTTTTACCCTCAGGTAACCACTAAACTATTGACCGTGTTCATTAGTTTTTGTTTCTTTGTTGCTTTCAGTTTTATATTACACCTATAAGTGAGGTAATACGTTTCTTGATTCTTTCATTCTGACTTACTTTGCTTAATAATATGGTTTCAGGTTCCATCCATGTTGTCACAAATGGTTGTATTTCATCTTATCACTGAGTAGTATTCCATTGTGTAAATGTACCACATCTTCTGTATCCAGTCATCTATCAAAGGACACTTTGGTTGTTTCCATGACTTGGCCACTGTGAACAGTGCTGCGATGAACATTGGGGTACATTTATCTTTGTGAATTAATATTTTCAGGTTTTTTGGGTAGATACCCAGGAAAGGGATGGCTGGGTCATATGGCAATTGTATTCCTAATTTTTTGAGGAATCTCCATACTGCCTTCCATAGTGTCTGTACCAATTTACATTCCCACCAATAAATGTTTGATTTTTTACTTTATTTAGTGTTCAGAATAATGAATTCATTCCCTCTCATCTTTAGAAAGTGATCATTTGCTTTTCTCTAAGTATCTCTTAAGTATCGATATGAACTCATGAATTTAAACATGTTTGCTGTATTTTAATCCATTGAGATTATCACCCAACTTGGAGCTCAGATTGTCCCATTTTTGGCCAATGGGAGCTTCTTTATGTGGGCTCCTAAGACTTTGATGGCTTTCGTGCTATCTGGTATGACATGATGTTCCAGGTTCATGTCATACATGTCTTTTCGTAGACCTGAAATTTCTCACTTCAAGCAGTCTTAAAGTGAGAATTAGAATTTGAGTGCCATAATGTGTGTAGCAGAAATCTCATTGCTACTGGGTTGGTCATTTTTTCTAAGCCTTTTCAGTGGGATAGAGCAAATAATACACTAAATAAAACATCTGGTGAATTCATACGAATGCTTCCAGTTCAAGTTCAACTACAGGGATTTTTAACTGAATCTCTGTATTATATATGTATCTCCCTTTTCTCTCCCACTGAAAATCCTAGTTCTCACAGATATAGGTTGTAAAATCTCATATTTACTCATTTATTTTATTCTAAATTACATACATAACAATCTTACAATATTAATGTACTGGTAATACTTCCACTATCCATATAACTACTAAACAGAGTGTAAAGAAGGTGTTATTTTCTGCATATTCCCACTCCATTTTTGGAGTTGTACAAGAAATGGCCATTATCTAAGCATATAGCCATTACATACAGTCTTCTGTCCTTTTAATATTCATTTTGTATTAGTTTTACAAGTAACTATATTTAATGCTCATTACTAGACTTATGCTGATGTCTCTTTAATTATTTTGGTTGTATGAAGCTAATTCTCTGGTGGATTCTTTAGTAAGGACTCATGGGAACAATACTCCTTGAGTTTTTACATGTTGTTAATGGCTTATACCCTTTATCATTGAAGACGAGCTTTGCTGGACATAAAATTCTTAGCTCACATTTTATTTCCTTAAGTAGGTTATGATTGACTATCTTGACTGATGCCCCCAAATCATTTGATTAAATTTCACAGCTGTTCATGAGAAAAAAATCTTAATACATTAGGAATAACATGAAAAAGAACATATGTCATAGATCAATAGCAATATAGTAATTAACATTAACATTTCCACTATAATCAGGACTAAGATTTGATGCCCATTATTATCACTATTATTCATCACTGTTCTGGAATTTTCAGGAAATGCATTAATAATAAGAAACAAAATATATTCTGGTATTTATCAGAAGGAAGGAAACAAAATTGCCATTGTTCACAGATGAATGTCTAGCCACAAAGACTACAAAAATTGACACAAAAGACTCCAAGCAAATACGTTCAGTATGATAAACAGGGCCAGTGTCAATATGTAAAATTATGAACTGTTTGATTACGCAGGAGGAGGTTAGCTCATCAGGTGTAGGTTGCTCATACCCTGCACATTCCCAAGAAAGGCCCATTTTTAGGACTGGCTTATGGCTGGCTTCTGGGAGCTGAGCACTTAGAATGTTTTGTCTAAAAAAACCTTTTTTGTGTGTGTGTTTTTGTGGGGTTTTTTGTGCCCGAGGCCTTGAGCCATGCTGTACCAATTTGTCCAGATAGTTTATGCTAACAATGTGATTTAGGGTGGATACCTTCTTTCTTTCTAGATTCTGGAGCTTGAGTAACTGAGATCTGTTGTGCAAGTGCTGTATGCCTATGTGAATGACTCCAATAAAACCGCTAGACACTCAAGCTTGGGAGAACTTTTCCTGGTTCCACACTTTGCATATATTGTCACACTGGTCCTGGAAAAATTGTGTCCCCTGGTAGTCCACTGGGAAGGGGACATCTGAAAGCTTGAGCCTGGTGTCCTCTAGGCTGTGTTTTTTACTTTTTCTACATCTACTCTGTTCTTTCACTGTAATAAACCATAATCATGAGTATAACAACTTCTGAGTCCTTTGAGTCCTAATACTATTATATACTGGGAATAGCTCTTTAGAAAAATAAGATTCCATTTGTCAGAGTGACAAAATAGAATACCTAGAATATATATTTTACCTATAGAATACTTAAAACTTTTAAAAGACTCACAACAGGAAGCCGGGATGGCTCAGTGGGTTAAGTGCTCGCTTTGCAGCGCCGGAGACCAAGGATCAAATCCCGGTCCCGGCCCCTGCCCGTGCGGACCCATATGCTGAACAGGGGTGTTACCCCAGTTCAGTTCTCTCTCTGTCTCTCTCTGTCTCTCTCTCTCTCTCTCTCTCTCTCTCTCTAAAACAATAAAAAATAAATTAAAAAAAAAAAAAAAAAAAAAAAAAAAAAAAAAAAAAAAAAAAAAAAAAAAAAAAAAAAAAAAAAAAAAAAAAAAAAAAAAAAAAAAAAAAAAAAAAA